>JAINUG010000004.1:7711665-7791665 GCA_029706075.1 Aldrovandia affinis
CCGCACTGCATTTCAAAGTGATTCCAACATAAACACTCATATGTAATGATTTAGGAACAATTAGTGATTCCTCTTTCTTTTGTTGAAATGTGTTGAAGTCTTCCAACAAGCATTTTTTAAAATTAATCAGTTCCTTTATTTAACTTATAAATAAAATATTTTCAGTGCCATCTGAACAACAGTCATCTGCATGGTAGATGTACCTCAAGCTGAGATTGTAAGAACTGCTTATTACTTTACTTTGTTTATCTTCCTTTTCTAATGAAGTTTAAATAATTGAAGCATGAACGAATAAGCAAAAAACTGATATGTTGTGTGCCTTTACTGAAAGGATAATCCTTGTGCAGTGTTTAAACTGAAAAAAAACAACAACTGCAGAATTATTTCAGCAGAACGCAGGCCCGCTTTATGTGCTGACTTTAAATGAAGCGCAGGTTTTTACAGGCATTGTGGGCCCGGCTTGCGACTAGGTAAATGTTTGTCTGTGTACACGAACAGAAGCACATTCCCAAGCACATCGCACCCCTGCACAATATCAACAAACCTTTGAAACTGTAATGAATCTCCACTCCAGCACTGGCTGACTATTCAATTTAAACCACATTTAGGGTACTTCACATTCAAGTAATCACTTCAGTACAGTAATTAGCTCATTTCCAGTCCTCCAAAAGCAACCCACTAATTTTTGTAATCAGCCTTCATTTGGTTAATCGCCGGTTTAATTGATTTAATTACGTCGATCTGCCAAATGGTTCAAGTATAAACCTTGTTTTGTAAAGACACAAGCTACCGGTGTCATGTGGGAAGTGCTGGGAATTCTTTTTAAATCCCACAGTTTTTAAACCAACAAAAGCGGGCGGGATTTGTTTAGGAAAACGTCTCCTGCGTTCAGGAAGGCCTTCAGGGTGTTCGGCACCAGTCAGGAGAACGGTCTCGCTCGTTAAGGCGTTCCTCTCCCTCGTCTGTGCGGATTTGAATGAAGTCTGTAGTCCCACGAGCGCAATCACACCTTTCAGTTCCCTGCGTGCAGTCATCCCGTCTTGCTCTGTGATGTCGGAGTCTTGGTTGTGAAAAGGTTGCGCTGTAGTGTTCAGCCTGACTGATGTTTTTGGGGATGGGTCGGGGTGCCGGGGTGTTTTCCACTTAATTGCCATGGCCCAAATATTTCAAAGCAAGCATTTCATGGGACGAGACCCACATCATGTGTGAAGCACAGGACCCCTCCAAGCTGTGCCTTCACAAACTATAGAAAGCTTTACAGATTCAACTGCATGGTTACAGGTACTGTAAAAGGAGAAATGGCACAGAAAGCAATGGAATTTGACTAGCCTATATCCAGCCTATATATAGACCATCCTTTTTTTAGCCTATACCTACACTATATCTAGACTAGGCCAATATGTAGATGCAAATATGTCTAGCCTATATCTGGATTGCCTATATCTGGATGGAGTCATCAAGTGAATGCAGCCTGAAAGGTAATTTCTGATGACAGAATTGTACACAGCCATGAGAGGCTGTGGTCCAGCAAGCTGAGGGACAGTTGTGGATTTAGTCAGAAATGTCTGCCTATTATTCTGGTGTAATGTAGGATATTATTTGGTCGCTTGGCACGTGCCCTCATCTGTGGAAACTTACATAGCTTACATTTTGAAATGTGTGTATGGCTGGATGTTTTACAGAGGCTTCCAGGTTAAGTGTTTTCTCAGTCCTTGCTGAAAGCACACAATGGCAGTGCCCCACCTGGGAATTGAATCCAGAACCCCCTGGTTAGAAGCCCAGTTATTTAAACGCTGTGCCAACCTGCCATTCCCTCTCTCTCCCCCAGCAACACAGCTACACATGTAAAGTAAGTGTGTTTGTTTGTTTTTTTGGAAGGTGTGTATTGAGCACACTTGACCTGTGGTGTCAAGAGAGCCCCCTGCAGGACATACAAAATTCCTCACCAACGCCTTGACCCACCGTCGAGTAGCCCTTGAGAGAGTCAGGTCTCGTAAGGGTTAAGGGGAACCGTGGAGGGGCTGGTCACTCCAGAACCGATCCATCTCCATGGAGACTGACCCCAACAGCAGCTCTTGTTAACTGGATCCCACCCTACACCGGTGGCCCAACAGCAGTTTTTTCTCTGCCCTTAGCCCTGTCCTTTTGTATTTGTCCCTTTGTGTGGGTCCACAATGATACAATGTTTTTAGCTCTGTGTCTCACTCTGCCATAAAGTCAGGGATGGGTTTTTTCTCAAACTCAATTATTTGGGCTTGTAATGGGTTGGCGGCAAGAGGAATTGGACATTTCCCCACTAATGATCAGAATTGAGCTCTTCAATCCGAGACGGTGTCTGGATGTGATGCGTCATGGTCTTTTGTTCCATCCAGTGGTACTTGACATTTGTGAGAGGCGCGGGATGTGGTTTTCTCTGATAACCCGAGCTGCGGATCCGCCGATGCATTAGCCCTGCCTCTGATTGCAGGAAGCCGCGCTAGGAACACCTTTGTCTCTTCTTTTGCATAGTGCCGCATGAATTGAGAATATTCTTTAGTAATTATTTTGACAGGTATTTCAATTAGCCTTTAGTTTTTTTTTATTAACTTGGAGTGTTACATTTAAGAAACCATGAATGATAATAATAATAATATTAATAATGCATTTCATTTATATAGTGTCATTCCCCAATGATGTGAAGCATTGTTTACGTTTTTAAAAGGAAATATCCCATTTCTGAAATTATTGTTAGAACCAAATGTAATGAAAATATGGGAACAGTGAATACAAACATCTAGTCCATAAACTGTAATGTCTGAGGAAAGGTTGATTAGCATACTACACTTTATCATTTATAAGGCTTTGTGTAAGGTCTTCTGTTTCTGCCATTTTGCTCCATGATGGTGTGATTGTTTGTTTACACTGCAAAATCATGATATAAAGAAATAAATGAGTAAATAAATAGATATGTTATAGTGTAGCTATGGTATAGCTGTCCTGACATTGAGAGGAACAAACATATACTGTAAGTACATATGTGCCAGTAGATTTATAAAGTGAAATGTCCACTGTTTCATCATGATTCAACAATCATTGGAGTGACCTACTTCTTAGTTGTTGTCACTACAAAAAGTCGTGATTTTGATCAGCTTCACAACCTGGCACCTTGTCTATTTTCATCATGACGTGGAGAGTGGAGAGGAAGCAGAATGAGCAGCCATTCTGTAAATGAACGTTTGGTCATTACTGAACAGGGAAGCGATTCAATTTGCACCCGGTTTTCCTGTTCCACCAGCTTATGCTAATGGAATGTCTACACCAATGCCTGTCCTATTCTTAGCGGAATGGTAATTTGATTATTTGTACTGTACTTCAGTGTAGTGCATCTGATACATGTGTTGACCTATGAACTCGCATGTAGCATTCTTAAGGAAGCCTCTTAACCTGAGGGCACAATGTACAGTCATTTCTAAGTGGGCTCATCATTTGCTTTGATTGAGCTGTTAAATGAATATGAATCTAGGTTCCACATTGCTTGGGCTGACTGAAATACACAAGTAAAGGGTATTTCTTCCCCTTGTTTTATATTCATTTGTACACCCTCAAACAAATAAGTAGTAAAATTGGTATTCCAACTTAATTGAAAAAGCGAATCTATCTCATTCAATTAAGTGTTAATTGTGTGTTTTCACTTCATTAATTCATCACTTCATTAATTAATTAACTGCTAATGAATTAATTAAGCTTCATTGAGACAGCTGCCCTGTTGATAAAATAATTGAATAAACCCCTTTACTTTTGTCTTTTCAGTAACAAAATGACACCTTCAAACGCACATTTTTGTTAAACAGGGCTGAGAATACGTCACCTCAAGAGATGTTCAATGCAAATCAGTATTCAATTAACAGCTCAGTAAATGTAAAAACATTTGGAGCAAAAGGCAGGGGACCCCTTTAGGGTCCTGGGGTGAAAAAGACTTATAAACAGTCCTTATCCTTATACACAGTTCATATAGTTCCACTGATCCATTTGCCACAAACACCAGTCTGGCTTTTCCATTACCCCGTCTTATTTTTTCTTCTTCTTCAAATAACACAGACGATGCACATGCAACTGTAATTAATGTCTCTTGTGATCTTTACGTCGGTGTGAGGCTGAATGAGCTCGGAGTGGCTGAACGTGAAGAAAGAGGGGAAAACGCATGCGGGTGTTAATGCAACCGAAAGGCTGCGCAGTGATTTTCCTTCAGCCGAAGCCCCTGTTGGAAATCGTTATTAGTCCAAAGGGCTGGAAGCCACACAGGTTTATTATGTCAGGAATAAATGAATAGTAACCGTTTTTATCGGGTCTCTAATTTTTTTCTATCATTGATGTAAGTGAATTAGTGCCGCCCCACTTCTCTCGAACCCACTGAGTGTCGAAGCATAAACTCTTTACATATAAATGCGTTCAAATGTTGGCAGCAGGAATGGGGGGGGAGTGAGTGTCATTATCGTGTCGAAAAGCAGGGTGAAGCTGCGTAACCATAACCTTTAATTGTGTTGTACACGTACGGTAAATACTGAGGCCGTTTAACCTTTAAATGTGTCCCTTCCCAGGCTGCAGTTCACCATCTTTGTCATTTATGTTGAGCTGTTTTGAGGGTCCTTACGCCTACAGTAGCCCTTCTGGCCACAACAGCAGTGGCAGGCTTCCTGGCGGTTGGGTGTAACCATCTCTCCTGAAGTAAAAATAAATGAGTAAATAAATGACTACATTTAAAAGGGGGTAGTGGTGGGCAGCTAACGAGTGAGCAGCAGTGGGGCGTGGGGTTTGGGAATTTGGCTTGTAACCAAAAGGTCGCAGGCTCAAATCCCAGATGGGGTGCTGCTGCAGTAACCTTGAACAAGGTACTAAAGCAGAATTTACGTATGCGATTGGTTGAAAGCACAGCACCCTCCAAAATTATTCACACCCTTGATTCTTGAGCGAAGAAGGCTGTATAAAATAGAACATTCTGGTAATTAGCTTTACTGTATGCTCCAAAAAATGTGAAAAAGATATTATTTTATACTAATATAACTGCTCAGAGAAAAAGTTATATTTTTCCCCAAAAATATGTCACAATTCACACCCATAATTATTATTTTAAATAACACACAATAAATATAAATCTGCATTAACATGGTATTTTTAATGTTTATTTCAATTTTAGGGAACGGTATTGTGGCCTTCCATGGCTTCCTGTTTCACTGGGATATAAAAATGAGGTAAATACATCTAAATGAGGTCATCCATCTCCATGGGGAACGGCAAAGAACTCTCAGAAGAAAGGGTTGTTGACCTTCACAAGTCAGGAGATGGTTACAAAAATAAAATAAAACTAAAGATACCACTTTTCACTATTAGGTCAATAATTAAGAAGTTTTAAACCACTGAAACAGTGGTAAACCTGCCTGGTGCATATTGCCCCCACACACAGTGGTTTTGGATCAGATGCCACTTCCATGCCAATAGGAGTTTTGTATAAGTAACCAGAAAAAAAAGTCTCTTGAGGGCAACAAAAATAGGTCTCTGGAGTTTGCTATGCCGCATTGGAACTCCGATTCAGTTTTTTGGCCATGCACACCAGCGGTGGATTTGGTGTTGAAAGCTTATGTTGAAAAGAATGTCATACCTAAACTGAAATATGGTGGTGGATATTTGATGTTATGGGGTTTATTTTGTATCTACTGGTCCTGGGCCTTAAGGTTAATGGAATCATGAACTCCAGCAAGCAACAAGCAAGGCCAAAAATATGGTTCCCTTTGCCATGAAGCTGAAACTTGGCTGCAAATGGATCTTTCAGCAAGACCATGATCCCAAACATACCTCAAAAAATCTATCAAGAAATGGTTAACTGACCACAAAATTACTGTTTTGCAATGGCCGTCGGAGTCTCCAAACTTGAACAACATCAAAATTTTGTGGTTTGAATTGAAGGGGGCAGTTCACAAGCACAGACCAAACGATCTGAAGGATCTTGAAAGATTCTGTATGGAGGAATGGTCAAAGATCCCCCCAATATGTTCACCAATCTCATAAAATGCTAGAGAAGATGACTAGTGTTAACTTTGCGAGGGCAGGGTGCACAAAATACCGAAAATGGGTGTGAATAATTGTGACACATCTTTTGGGGAAAAAATCTATCACGTGTTAAACAAATTTTTTTCTTCATATTTTTCTTTTAGCATAAAATAATACAATTTCTCCATTTTTTGGAGCATACAATGTAGCTCATTACCTGTATTGTTTATTTTTTACAGTCTCATCTTTATCAATGGTGGGAATCATTTTGGATGGTACTGTCCATACATCAAGCTTAATATTACTGTGAAGTATTCAACTGCTGCTGATATCTGCATAATGAAATTATGTTTCTGTTATCCATTGTGGTGCAAATTGTAAACTAAGGATGTGACGTTCATCAGTGCTCCACAGAATTTGCTTTGCAGCCTTCTTTGCTCACCTTCATCAAGGGTGTGAACACTTTTGTCTGTAAGTGATGTCTGTATGTGATGTACGCACATATGCACAATCGACATGGCAGAGAGGCGTAGCCTGCTCGACGAGTGGCAAAAAAGCACCAGCCGTATTGAAAGGAGGCAAGCAACGTGTGTGCAGTAAATCAAGGACTGCTGTCTGTTTATTATTGAACAGGGCTCACCATGACACAGGATATGTGAGTAGCTCTTAAAACAGGCAACCAGTCAATGGTGGGACACCAATCGCAGTTGGTGTAGTAAGCAGGAGTGTGTTTTGTCCTGTGTACCAGGCCCTTTCATCGCATGCCTGTGGCTGTGTCTGTGTGGTTTATGTGTCCGCGCTCCTGCTGCCGGGGCCTGTCAGTGAAGTGTTCATTAGCGTTGTGGCGTCCGGGTGGCCTGTGTGAGGAAGAATCATGAGGACAGAGGGCAGGCAGGAGAGCATGAAGAGCGTTCATCATCGACCCTCATCGAGCCCGCTCGCAGAGGCTCACCTACCGGAGCCACTCAGAGAGGGAGTAGAGGACACGCACGTAATGAAGGAAAGCGCACACGTGTGTGCACACACAACGCGTGCGCACATGCAAACGTGCACGGCCACGCACAGATGCGCGCACACAAGCATGCATGTGCGCATACACGTGCACACACAATCCCATGCCAGACATGCATACACACACATACACAATCACACACACTGACGCAGATGCACGTATGCACACACATGCACTCAAAGACAGGCACACAAGAGCACAGTCTAATGAATGGACACGTGGGAAAGAAACAAACATTTTGCCTATATAGACTCAAGTACATTACAAAAGAGGAGATGTACAGACCCACTCAGGTTAGACTGTGATACATAGAGTTATATCATTCATTGACATAATTAATAAAACATATGGCACTTTCCATGCTACGATGGCTAGCTCCTAAATAAAGAATAATATAGTACAGTGTGCAGTTAGAGCAGCGACACCCCTACTTTGCGGTGCAGGTCGATCACAGGGTTCCCTTGTTTGCGAGCGTAGCCTTCGTCCGCAGTGGAGCCCATCACTGGCTCTTTAAAGTAAACTCCAGAAGTGGGCCTCGCTTATCTGCGTGAGGACTTTTTGGAGGAGTTCCAGTCTCCACCGTGTCCCTCCCCCAGGCGGTCCCAGAGGAGCGCTACTCGCCTTCAGTACAGCAGGTTCAGGCAGACGCTGGAATGGATTCAGCCCAACAGCAGATGCACTGTATTATTTATCAGGTGTGTGCGCTAGGTGGCACATCTGATCGCTTGACCAGGCTGTCACTAGGCCTTTATAAAACTCAGTGTAAAGACATACAAACTGGAAAGACAAATAGAATCTGCAATAAATAAATATTTTTTATATATATATATATGTACAGGTAACTTCAGAGGTAACGTCTTAATAGGGCGCTGGGCACCATGAGCCCCCAGAACAGCTTCAATGCGCCTTGGCATACATTTTACAACTGCCTGGAACTTTATTGAAGGGATGCAACACCATTCTTTCATGAGAAATTTCATCATTTGATGTTTTGTTGATGGAAAACGCTGCATTTTCATGCTCTATTCAGTGACCGCTTGTGCCCTGTGGATGAGAGCATTGTCATGCTGGAAGAGACCACTCCCATCAGGATAGAAATGCTTCACCACAGGATGAAGGTGAACACTCAGAATGGCTTTGCATTTATTGATGTTTACCTTGTCCTCTAAGTGGTTGAGTGGGCCTAAACCATACCAGGAAATGCACCCCGCACCATAACAGAGCCACATTTTCCTTCATTTTAGCAGTTACCTGTATATGTATGTACAAAATGTTAAATAGCACATAGTATATAGTGTACCCTCATTTTGCTCAGGATGAAGGATCTCTTCACACATCACAAGGTTTCTTTACTTTAAGTTTGTACATAAATATACAGACAATATTGTGTTCAATGACATTTATAATTATTTGACTAAATGGAACCATGTGACTATGAGGTCTCCCTCGCTCTCTCATTGTACTGAATGTTGAAAAATACAAAACACTGTTAAGGCTTTTAGAGCACATGAGAGTATAATACAATCCTGTCACTTTTAATGCAGCCTGGGAGGTCAACTCATTTCTGTTTCACATTGACGACCAGCGGAAAACGGGGCTGAGTAGCCAATTAAATTCATATGGGGTGAACAGGTGGCCAGATTGGGAATTCAGGCAGGATCTAGGGTCATCAACCCTGCCCTTTCGATAGGTGCCATGGGACCTTTAATGACCACAGTCACGATGAGTCCAAACATCATTTTAATACTGAATCTCCTACAGCACAGTATCCCAATCGCCACTTTGGGTCATTGGACCACTCATTTTCAGTCATTCGGAAGGAGAAGGCTACACTGTAATTGAGTTGCAGACTCATCTGAAACAGACAACAAAAAATGGAAACATTTAGTTTTATTGGATTTTATTTGAAGGATTCATCAGCTTTTTTTATTTGTTACTTGTTTATTTATGCAGTAAATCTCCATCTATTTGCATATTGGATGATTACATTACCATTTTAAAGCTTACGCCATTTGCTGTGACGAGCACCGGCTCCCGTTTTAATCGCACTGACTTTACTGTTACGCATATGCTCCGGTTAAATGTCACAGCATCCCACAGAAAATACTATTATCAGAAGCTGACTTATGAAACTCATGTGAAGATGGTTCCACATGCTCAGTTTTACAATTCCCCTTGCAGCTCGAATCCTCACGGTCAGCGTATTTACAGGTCCGGTAATGGATGAAGAGCACTTAATCAACAGTTTTCAGAAACTGTTAATTTTCTCAACAAAAACAAAACGTATGCATTGCAAGACGTCTCGGTGTCAGTCAAGGAGCTGCTTGCTCTCACTAAGCGAGGAGCGTCACAGCACTGTGCAGGAATAATTAAACAGAGTCAATCCTGTGCTCCTACGTATTCGGTGTGAGCATTGTTTCATAGAAACCAAAATATTCCGGTCTTCTCATAATTGATATGACAAAATGCGGCGGGCGAGGCGGTCTCTTCTGCCCTTTGATTAGCTATGGATTAATAAGACCTTTATGATCCTCTTACAGCGGCCCCGTTTTCCGCTTAGGTTAGCGCGGTCTTATTATTAAAGAAATGAATTAGTGCCTGGAAATGTGTCATGCATATTACCTGACAGCAGGAGGCACAACATGGTGGTCAGCTCCCCAAGAGCACTGTAAATCCTGACGCGCTTGCTAACCTGCTCCGGCGGCCCTATTAAGGGCCCGATGATTTATCTCCGAGCGCGTGTTTGTGCTCAACAACGAGAAATTTCAGTTAATACAAAACAATGTAAATCACGTCCAATTACAGTATTTGAAAGTGGGTGGCGTGGCAGCCGCGGGATTCGCCGCTGCTTTAAAGGGGTACTCGCTTCGGAGTCCTTCCCTTAGCAAGTGTGCGAGTAGCAACCCCCTCCCACCCCCCACCCCCCAAGCGTGCCATCACCACAGGCCAGGGCCTGTTTTATAAACATAATGGACACGTCTTAATGCTATAGGCTCTGCAGAAGATATATGTTTGTTTGGAAAACGTCATCTTCCATGTGTTATTTACAGCCGTGGTTGGGTCTTCAATTCTCTGTTTTTTCATTGGCTTGCAGCTCTGGGAGGGTAAGCTGGTAGAGTAGGCCAGGAGCATAGTGGTATTGTTGTTTAGATCTGATCTGATCAGCTCTCATCCTTGCAGTTTGTAGCCTACTCTCAGAACAATGCATTGTCCTTATAGAGTGTATAGCCCTCTTCTCATGCTCTATTGGAAGCCAAGTATCTCATTAATTTGCAGTTTCCAGCATTGATTGTCCTGTCATTCCCTGAAATAGCAATCCACACGTCCTTTCCCCCAGCTAATATCATTATTATTAGTATGACTTTATTTCAAAAGTTAAACTCTAGTCTCCAATACACTTATATAGAATGGTGTTTTTTGTCAAGGTTTGCCCTGCTCCCTTAAAGTCGGCTGTAGCTTGCATAGTCCTGAGAGACTGCAAATTTCCCAGATGCATTGGATGAAAGCTGGGGGAAAAAAGCTACTCCTCCCGTGGTCCCAGTTGGTTAAGTGCCTTCTGTTCATTACCATGTCCTAGCGGAACAGCGCGGCCCCTTTAACGACATGCCTCCCAACTACTTAGGATCATATTAACAGTGCGTTCATTAGATAGAAGTCTTGTTATAAAAAATAATTCCCCCTCCAAAATAAAAATTGCCCTGAAAGGAAAGCAGTGTTAATGAGAGAGTTTGCATGTTCTCTGTCCTATGCCGTAACCGCTTCGTCCGCTCAGACATGTAGCGACTGCGCGGTGGCCTTGAGCTACAAGCCTGCAGATCAAGGTCGCGCATGCGATGTCCTAATGCAAGCTCACATAATGATAGCCCATATCCTTCCACTTCCCCATCCGCAGGACCAGAAGTGGAGCGCACGCAGCAGCAGTATGTAAGCCTTCCTGTTTATTCCTTTCCCTGATCTGCCAAGAAACAAATCTTAACTCCAATCCACTGCATGTTGGGCTAAATATCCTACAATATGATAACTATTATATTATAGAATATAATAATAACTAAATAAAGGCATCTAGAGCCTTGGTCTAGGTTCGTCAGTTGTCTGTTTATAAAACATCACGTATGTTGTACTTTATTAACAAAATAATAAACCATTATTTTCCAGTGTATAATGGTTGAGACAGTCCTCTTTGTCTATTTTTTTCTTGGCTAACTGCTTCTCTGGCCCCCGCTGCTGAACAACATTCAATCCTTTTTTTATTATTATCAATAATAATAAAAACCCAGCTGGATAAAACCAACAGTGGCCAGTCAATTTGTTCCTGGCCTCTCTTTCTCATAGCACGCGGAACAAAACATATTTTATGACATCTCTTGGACGTCACCCGGTGGCCCACAGGAGATAAAACAATATGATGTCTTAATCCCTCCGTCATGCAAGGTACACACCATAAAGAAGCCGGACAAGCAAACACCAAGGCGAAGGGCCGGGAGGTTAAGCATACACTTTTGACCCCTGACCCCAGGGCCAGCATGCCACAGTCCGTTTAATTTGCTCCCGCTGTCTTGACCTGTTGATCCCAAGGATTCCCACATTTAACACAGGAGATAATTTTTTGCGTGTTCCGATCAATGCACCTCCCCCAACCCCTCCATATGGCTCCACAAACTACATTCTCTCCTGAGCTCAGCATTATGAATGAATCTTGCCTTCCTCTGAACCTTCAGTCTGCACTAGCCTTTCCAGAGAGTGATGGTTTCCTACTTTCCCAAATAACAGTCCTACATGTGTCAGATAAGGCACTTTATTGCTAAAATCCCTTGAGGAATAATCCACTTTTGTTGTTTTTCTACTTAGTCATATTATGGTCAAATAAATGATGACCTCCTTTGACCAATATATTGCACCTGGAGTTATTGATTGTGTCCAGTTTTTTTCTTTGTTCTCATGTATTTATTAGTTTTTATTTATTATTAAATAATTAATGCGTTTTATTTCACTCTCACAGATTGAATATGGTGTTTTTGCTGCTTAATTTAAATGTCCTCTGTCCTGGAAATGTTCCCATGTTTCTCTTACAGAGCAGATGGAACTAAATGCAACGCGCTGGGGCAAGGCATATCAAGAAACGGGGACTGAGTTGACAATCCGGAAATATTGAAAGCAGAAAAAAGGTTTGTAAAAAAGTTATTTGTTGTTTTCGACAAGTACAGTGCCGTGCTGAAGACGCGTCAGCTAGCGCCTCGGCTAGCGCTTAATCTGCACACACAGGCCTTCTTCTGTCACCTTTCTCGAGGCGCAACAGTCATCTTTTGAAAGCTGCCACCGTTTTTCTGAGGAAAAAAAGAGCAGTATTTATTGACCACTCTCCCCACTCGCATCTGTCAGGCGGCTGGAGAAGTCGCCGCTGTTTTACGAGACGATCAGTTTCCAGTAACGCCATCCATCACGGGGCGTTAGGAGAATGTGTTACACTTCCTCATCGCCAATGAATTATGCAGGGGTCAGCGAGCCCCGGTCACGGCTGGCGACACAAACATCGGCCCCAGGCAGTATGCTGCTGTCTCCAGCTGTTGTTCTTCATATGGATTCAATGAACTGCTCAGAGTTGAGTGGCCCCCACTCTTATTGATGGCTTCCTAACCCCCCCGACCCCATCCTTGTCATTGCCATGCATTCTTGAATCTAGAAAGTTAGGGGCGATTCATCTTCAATTTGCCTGGCAGCCAGCTGTGAGTAAGTCTGTATCTGTACGTGCCAGGGAGATGCCAGATGTGACTAATGGGCACAGGTGGGTTTATATGAAAGCCGTTGTAAGACTGGGAGACGTTCTTGACTCGTTTTCTCGCGCTAGCTTGTCTGGCCTCCAGTGACAGGAGGGCACCCGGTTATACACTGTCTTGTGTAACGAATGGGAAGACTGTTCCGCGGCACGGTATTGACTTGAGGTGCGAGGCTTGGTAACATTGTTAACGTTAAGTGTAGTGTGATGATTTCTGACTGGACAGACAGTATAATTTACTGTACAGTGGGGGTTTAAATGGAGCTGTCCATGGTGCTGACGTTTCCTACAATATTTAACTTGGATCGACTGGGATTTGTATTTGGGTGCGGTATGGGTTCTCATATTCTTTCTACAACCTCTGCACGGCATATGCCATATTGTTTTATGTTTTATTTATTTGCTTCCCTGTTCCAAAAGTGTCATTATTCGAAGTACAGCACAAAACGTATTTATGCCTTTGAAATAATTGTCGTCTAATAGGTAACAATTCAGTGACAAATTGTCCGAAGGAAATAAGAATTAACATTAGGCTACCCTAGTTTTCCCCGCGCGCGGGTTAACGACACTGCCGTCATCACCCACGTAAAAACTGCACACCGTTGGCAATTTAATTCTACGATTGATGTAGGCCTACTCTTAAAAGGCTCCACGGGCTGTTCTCTGAAAAATTGTCAATACTTTATGACATCATTTAAATGTCTATCTACATGGAACTTTAGATCAATTGCAGGTGCATCCAAGAAAACAGTTTCCCTGGGTTTTATTATTCACATGATAACAACCACGGATGCCCTGAAATGATTAAACAGCAGCCGAAATAAACAATTTATTCCATTCACTGGATGTAGCCCGATTGTGTTGTAACGTGAATATAATTGAAGTTTTTACCTAGTTGCTTCTCGTCGTGGATTCAGACACGATTGGCCGTAGTCCTGGTGAATCAAGGACTTGAAAATGCTGAATTTGCTGGACAATTTACAATTTTACAATTTAGTTATTTGGCTAATCCAAATAGTGCAATAGTGTATTAATATGGCTAGAGATCACTGCTAGAGCTATCTAACAGTAAGCTACAGTCTAATCATTGTCATTGTCGAAGTTCGTACACCAGAACCCGTCAACCAAAGGAAAGAGAAAGCCAGGTTATTATACTTTTTTTTAATTGAAATGAAATTTCAGTCTTTTGCGGAAGATAGCTAGATATTCTGCCGTCCTGGCCGAGTGGGAAAGGTTATTCCACCATCTAGGGACGAGGGGAGAAAACAGCCTCTTCTCGTTGTTCGTTGTTCGTGAGGAACGGGTACCGGGTGCATGGAGAGGCGAGACAGCAGCTGGCCAGATGAGGCCGATCGGAGAGATCTGGAAGGGGTGCAGGATGTGATCAGTGATTGAAGATGGGAGGGAGCAGTACCCCTCTTGGACCGGTGCGACAGCACCGATGATTTGAACTGAAAGCGAGTTGCAACCGGGAGCAACGGGAGTGCAGTGACGTGGGAGACGGAGATTACAATACTAATGAACTCAGTCGCTTCTATGATACTTCTAACAAGAAAATAAAACGTTATATGGCCTACTCCATACCGTTCTCTCTCGCTCACACACATAAAATAGTAGATCACTCACCAAATGGACTTCTTAAACACTGCAGACTTGTTGAGATGGACATACTTTAATATCATTTTAGTGTTGAACATTTATTCAAGGTTCCTGGTGCTGTGATGATTTACTATAAAGCAATTACATTGATTCTGTCTACCTCTTATAGTCTAGCGCAGTTACTCTAGCAAGTAGAAAAGTTCACACTTCATATGAAGCAAGTAAGATTTTTTAAGTGAATTGCGAAAATAATGTAACGAGACACGTATAATACATTTCAGATGTTTTTTTAAAAAGCGAAGAAAAATACCGTGCATTCGGTAAATGCAATATAGGCTACATAATAAACTCATCATATCACTTTCCAGTATAATTTAGGCGCAACCCTTTTGTGGTAACTCCGTGGTTCATGTGAAGTTTGCAAACTCACTCTCGACCTGCTACCTGACTAAATGTTGGGCTTGTATTCAGTGCGCAGCTATCTGTGACCATTTTTTTGATCGTCTTGGTAAGTTACTGCTTTTTGTGGCACTTGTAAAATACTATATTTGAAATAGGACTCTACAGCATTAACCATGAACAGGAATTTAACATGAATGTTTGAACAGAACTGCACGATATTCGTCAACTGTTCGCTTCTATTGGATCCACACACCAGTATTTACAATAAAAAAGGGAATCGACAAAAAGGAAATATATTTACTGTAATTTTCCACGTTTCAAAATAATTATCTTTAGTGCTTGTCACCACCTGATGGCCAGATACGGTAATTGCGCCTTTTCTAGTGACATTTTCTTGCGATATCTTGCACCTCGGTTTGAGGAGAAAACATTGCTATTGTATTTACAAGCAAGACAAAGTAAAATGTCAAAGATGGCTTTAAGGGGGAAATGTGATTACTGTCAGTTTACTACACGAATGAAACCCCTTGTGGAATTGCGCACTGTCGGTTAGGTGCAATTCCGAGTTAATGGGTCGAGTAACATTTAAGCGCAGTTTACAGCAAATACGTGCTGCCTCACAATTTTCTTTGAGAAGTTGAAGAGAGTTTTAGTCAAGAGCGGCACCTTCTTTATTTACTCTCAATTAATCATTCTTTAATGTAAACAACCCGTCCGCTTTAGTAGTGCTGACAATTATCTGACTGTCAACATGTCCCTCAAGTGCCTCGAGCAGCTGGGAGACATAGCAGGAGCTAGTTACGTTTCCCTCAGAGGATGCCGGCCGATTAAAAAGACGGTTATATTCTCCTGACTTAACACTCGTTATCGCGCCATTGATCGTCGTGACATTTGCAGGGGTATTGTTCTGGCCGTATAGGACAACCGAAGCAAAACGCCTTTTAAACTGTTTGCCGTTTTCCGCCTTTCTAGCACACAGCTAAGGAGACATATTACCCATTTAAACCATGTTGATCTATATATAATAAGAGCGAATAATGTTGAGGAACACATGACAAAGCATTTAAACTAAAGACTATTCAGCTTGCATTTGCTGTTTAATCTTTCGTGAGATGAGTGAAAACGAACGGATTTGAACCCAAAAAACTGATTAATCTTGCACTCTCTAATTGATTTTAATGAACTCTTTCTCCGCCTTAATTGTCGCCTCGGGACTAACAGTGCAACATCTTGGCACTGTTAGTGTCTGCAGCTCCTGTTTATCCGTGGCTGAAAACTTCCCGAGCTTATATTTACAGATAATATTGGTCAGGACGAATTAAACAGGACCAACCTTTAAGAATAGACCCTTCTTCTTTTCTTCAATGTCCCAATGTATGCTCGATTAAGATATCCTTTACACTTGATGTATTGTAAAAACGAATGCCTAATTTATGTGATTAGTCAATTAACTATAATTCCAGCATATGTTGAAAATGCCCAGAAGGCTTTCTGTTCCCAGGTACTTATTTTTGATGTCATGGAGAACCAGCTAATTAATTTTACATGCATATTAATTCGGGGTCTATTCAGTAGCCCCCTTTGTGAGAGAAGATTTAATATTTATCTTGATAACCCTTTTTAACGGACATTTACTGTTTGTTAGATGTTGAATTGTAGTCAGTGAAATGTCCATTGTAAAATTGCATGGCATTATAGCCTGCAGCACTAGTCATATAAAGTGTGGTAGCACATCGACTCGCGGTACATATATTGCCTTTGTAACACACGTATACACACAAACGAACAGTATTATTGAATTCCCGTTTGTCCTCGCTAAATACGAAAGAAATACTTTTTCGCGATTAAAAATAGCACTCTTAAGTTAAAGGAGAAAATGGCCAATATAGTCACATAGTTAGTCTTTATGGCGATGATGAAAGAGTAGGCAACATTGTTACATATCCTCGTTATATGCAAACTAACGAGAATAACGAAGGCTACAGTGAGTGCTTGTGTAATGACGTTTAATGACAATATTGTAAAATGTTCACTAAGCCTGATACAGTGGCGATACCCCCCTCATATTTAATTCTGCATAGCACTAAAAGGGCTTTAAGCACCGTAATGAGTTCTCTCTGTCTGCTAATTAATTGACACTCTCCTGAATATTCATATGCGTTATCACCAATACGTTCCCTAATTGCACTGTCGAACTGATCTCAGAGGAGACGAAACCGCCACAGACTTCATTAGAATAATGTTTGTCTGATTCAGCACAGCGAGATGAGTCACGTGCGGTCGGACCGGTATGAAAATACCTGGCTGCGATCTTTTTGAATGAGATCAGCTTCCACTGATGCCGCCTCATCCCGGAAACATGCTGTAAATAACCAATGAAATCTCGGCGAGGACTAGCATTGTGATGATATAATCAAAATGCAGCCTTGTGGGGGGACCCAGTCGCTTAAATGATTGGTTCTCTACAAGATCGCTTTTGTCAAACTGTACACACACCCCTTCCTCCCTTCTCCAGTAGTTGGTGTAAAAGTTCATAATACTAGCTTATTTTTGTAAGACTATTGTGAGAAAGGCAAGAGCTCTTACTAGAAGAGCATCAAATAAATTAAAGGAAGCTGTGTCCTTCTTGATGACAAAAACGATCGGCCTGTAAAGATGTTGAAATAATATTAGACCCCAACTGCTGCTGCAACTAATACACTACTAGTGTTGTAGTTGTAGTATAGTTGATAGTTGATGAAGATGATGATGGTGATGATAATAATAATAATAATAATAATAATAATAATAATAATAATAATAATAATAATAATAATACATGACTTAATTTGCATATTTGTCTTGTAAAATTGTAATATTATCATTGGAAAACCATGAACATCATGCTTATTGTGGATTTAAAAAGTTGTAGAGTTTATTTAAAGGTTTTAATTGCGTATTTATACAAATGTTTGCATTAACAATGTAAATTACACCGCCAGCAGTTGCAATTTGTTTATTCATTAGTTCTTTAAAAAATCTACATTGCCTCCAGATACCGCGAGCTAATAATGCGGTGAAATACACATTTGGTTTACTGCGAGCGCAGCGGGGCTCAGGGCTCAATAACAAGGTGTCATCAACAGATTGAAAGAACACAGCAGAGCACTCCACGCGAGGTCACGGGCCACTGACGTGAGAGGAACGTGGTGTTTACGCACGCGGTTTGAATGCTGTAGTTTACTTCCGCAGGTAACCTACCAACATAGGTGTGGGAACTGCTTGAACCACCCAGATAGTGACGCGCGCACTAAACAGTTTATGTAACAATTCTATGATCTTTACTCTGGTTTTACATTTGGATTTCACTTACCACATAGTAAAACCCGAGGGCGTAACCACATATTAAATATTGGAGGAGACATAAGGAAAGGGAATGTTTTATATGTACAAATTATTTGGGGGGGGCAGATACGACTGTTTTGAATATTGGGGGGGGACACCCCCACCCCGACTCGTTAAGGATATGGCCAAATCAAATCTGAAATTTTAGCTGAATTTCATTCTAAAAAAGCAGTATAACATATGAGCATACTGTCATTTTATGCATATTTATGCAATATATATTGTATTCCTCTAAACGTTTTATAACACCCTTTAACACCCCGATAATGCTTAGTTGGTTGTGTTGCAGTGTTAAAGGAGCAGGTTGTGTATGTATATTTATGCTTCTGTTTGCGCTCAGATACACAGTTGAAATATATGAACATTGATGAGAAACCTATTTTGTGAATCCGGGATCCTATATACCCTAATCGATTCAGACATTGTTGTGTTTCATTGATTGCTGTTTGGGGGCAAGTTTTAGGCAGCAGAAATCAGCATTTTCGATACGGTAACATTTCACATCGTTACTACACCTGTGTATATACAGTATACAGTAAACTCCAGAATTATTCACACCATGATAAAGATGAGCAAAAAAGCCTGTATAAAGTAAACAATCTTAAATTGTTTTACTCAAAACGCGAATAATAATACGAATGATAATAATAGTAGTAATAATAATAACAATAACAATAATCATAATAATAATAATACTAATAATAATAATAATAATAATAATAATAAACCCTACTGTTATTTTAAGTGTCGCTTTTATTATTGTTATTGTGTTTGTCAGAATTTATTCAATGTGCGTTCTTTACCCACATTTAAAACATACACATACAACACACCAACACATGTTGATTCCGGTTTATCTTCTCCTTGGAGTTACGTCTTTAATGATGTGTGGAATATATTAACATTTTATTTTGTTGTCGTGATATTCTTTAACGTTTTAACGAACATGGAATATGTTTTTTTTAAGTACTTTCTGATATTCAGACTGAGAGAAGTTAACGATTTTCATAGAAGTGTATATTGTGCAGCAGAAATAGTATTTTCACGAAAATTATTTTTCCCTTTTTGTCCCCTCGTCGTTTAATCCATAGGCTAGTCATTCCCTAAATACATTCCAACATTTAGTTTCTGGCACCTTATGATCTTTGAGGACCTGGGTGGCAGCCTATGCCAACTTGATTCAGTTTTGACAATGTTGTTTAGCTATCATTTGCTGCTTTAGAATGAATGGAAGCGATCCTCTTTTTTAGACAACATTTGTTTCTTATTGTGTAGCGGTGGAGCAGTTGAGGGCAGACGTGTGAAAGTGCCTGTTTGATTCTTTTTCATCCCTGTGACCTCAGCCTTTGTGACGCGTCACCCTGGGAATGTCACGCCTCACTACTTTACTTAAGGCTGCTTCAGAAAGTGCCTTTGTTTCCCCCTTTTTTTAGGCACACACAAAATTGTTCTCAGTCCTCCCGCTGTAAAAGATACTTCAGATTGGAGCTCGGTTCACAAGTGCAATGCAATTTGGCTTAGCCCAACCTTTGTTCCGCTTGTACAAATGACCAAACAGTGCACACATTATACAGTTGATCTACTGCTGGCTGAACACAAGACTTTAGGAGCTGGGAGAAAGGCGAGTTAATCTATTCAGAATCACGGTGGCATTTTCAGTGTGCCATTCGGGCAAGACAATAGCCACGGCTCGGCGTGGAAGCGAGGAAAAGTAAGGAAAAACTTCAATGAGCAAATACGCACAGCTCTCCCCATCTCAATTGGTTAACCGTTAAGTTAAGGACGAACTGATTTGCATGACAGCTGCGCAGACACCATATCCCAAAATTTAAAATAAAAAAGTGAAATGTGTTGGGTGGTCCCTAGGTTCAGGTTGATACTGTGCCATTGTGCGTTTAATTAACTGTGAAAACATCCCGGGCCGATTCACCCCTTTGCCGGTGTCCGGGGGTCATGCAGAAACGAGGAAACAAGGAAACGAGCACGGCTTATACTATGAGGGCTAGTAATATCGCCCGCCCGCTAAAAATGTTTAATCGAAATTTCTTGCGTGTAGAATGTGCCGAAAACAGTTAATCCCGGCTGCAGTAAATGGCATCAACCGACAGAAGAGTCTCATCTTGTTACAGGCACAAGGATGTGGATCTGGTAGAATGTTACCCGCGATAACATGCTGAGAGAATGTAGACAATTATACGCTCTACACGTGCGAATCACACCTATGAAACTAGCCTATATTTTGAGGCTGTATAGAAATAAGTGTTATAAGGTGCTATACTAAAACACTTACTTTACTATTTGCAATTTATATTTTTGACATAATTTTTTTGATAACCTAATATGGCTCAGTGAGTTATGGGTTAAGGGGTCTAAACTTGCAGTTTCGTGAAATAGTTCGCTGTGATCTGAAATGTTTTTTCAGTGTTAGCCCTGAATCAAAGTTATAGATATGAATTTATATATAAAATTGAATTTATAATTCGGCGAATTAATCAACAAGTGCCCATATTAACCTACTAAATACACATTTATGACTGACAGCCTTATTATGTACATAATAGCACTGATGTCGTCCGTAACAGCTTACATCGATTTGCATATGTATCTCCTCTATTTTCTATTGATAAAATGCGCATTTATAACATGACTACGATGAACCAAATTCTATATAGCTAGGTTGTGTAAATATGTTTGTTGTTCTTCTTTATATTTAATGTTTAAAGCAAACACTACCCTTTCCTGTCAACGGGAACGCCTGCGCATTCACGGGCCTCTTTGGATGGACTGTACTGATGGTGAAAGAGGTGAAAGATGAGTAGTTTCACACCACCGAAGTGGCAGATTTGGTGAAGAATACTTGCACTTTCACAAAAGACTCAGCGTGTTTGACGTCGGTTCCCAGAGGCTGCCGGTTCACTTCGGTAAACTTCATATGAAAAGCCTGGAAAATTGAAATCCTCTGCCCCTTTTCTGCCAATAGACAAACAGAAGAAAGAAAATAAAAAAAGTACTTCATGAAGAAGAGGAGGGGGAATCAGTGAGATAAAAGCTGCAAGCCCGAGACACAGCGCAGAGCTGACTTCCAAGACGGGAAAGGCTGTTTTTGTGCTTGGTATTGTTCGGCAGCCTAGGAAACCATAAGACGCTGGTTGGTACTTTTCTCTGTTTTGTAAATATTAACAGCTCTGTGAGACTTTTTCTTCTTCTTGAGTACCCCCCTTCCCCCAGCACACACACACTCTCTTACACACACACACACACACACACACACATACACTTTCTCTCTCACACATACACACACACATGCACACGCACGCACAAAGCCTCACCAACAATAAGTAAAAACTTGCATATTCCTTCCAAAATGATCCACCTTACTCTTTGGTTTATATCAAGTTTACTTTCGAATCAATGTTGTCACTTGTTTGCCCGATTATTTTCGAAATCAGTCAAGATGTTTATGCAGTGCATTGTGGATTTATGGAAGAAAATTAGCATAAATTATGAGCAAATCCGCGAGCGTGTGTGGTCTCCCTTATTGCTAACTCGCCAAGCAGAAAGGCGGCCCTTGGTGAGCTTAGAAAAAAAGATTGAATGCCCATTGCTCAAAATAGGCTTCCATTTGGTTTTCACATTCATATAATTGACTTATGGGCATTTTATACAGTTTTCACAACGCCACCCTAAAGACTTTATTTGCATTTCTGAAGCACTTTTCAATTTGCTTTACATAAATACAAAAGACTGTTTCCTTATGAAGTTTCATCTTAAGTCAAGCTTTCCTTTGCTTTTGTGCGGATATATGCGAGGTTTCTTTGCACACAGTGTCTGCTTCATCGCTTATTCCATGATCAACATATAGAAATGTGTGCAACCTTAAGATAATATTATGAACTGTAGAATTTGAATCTAATAGTGTCCATTTTTATCTGTATATTACTATGTGCATCTTGAATGTATTTCCTTCTGTTGTCCATTTTATCTTGATTTAGATTTAAACAGTAAGTTTATACTGACACACATGTACAGTTTGAGAGGTTTGGTCGGTCGAAGTGAAATGAACGCAGGGGCATTGCTCCTTATCACACACACACACACACACACACACACACACACACACACACACAGGCACACACACACACACACACATACACACACACTCCCCCAGAGATGGAGTGAGAGAGAAAGACACAGAGAGAGAATACCGCCTATTATTATTATTTTTAAATCCAGTTGAAAAAGCCATTATTATCCAGGATTGTAAAAACAACGACAATAACATAAAAACGACACAGAAATATTTATATCAAGAATACCCTGTCAACAGACGTGAAGTGGTTTTACAAGTGTTTCGGTTCATATGAAAAACGTGGCCATGCATTTAAAACGAGGCGGCTTAACCCTGGTCTGAAGACATTTTAATAATAATGCACGGATTAAAATCCTAAAATGCGTCTTGTTTAAGTAAAGTCTCTAACCATAGTTCTCGTCTGAATTCTGCTACATTGGTTAACTTGACTAAATATTAAATGTTGTGCAGAGAGCATGTAAGCACGAACAGTTTATATATATATATATATATATACATATCTACTATATCTAATGACTGTACAAAGTCATCCGTTTTGTGTGACAGTGCAAATTAAATATGTATAATTAACACAGTGACAGTACACACAATTTGCATGAATATACATTAATTAAAATCTGGAGCAATCTGTCGTAGTTCATTTTAATATTCGCGCATAAAGGTGTAAAGGTACGCAGAAATGATAAAGAACATAGCCTATTCACTCATTTAGGCACGCATTAGAAACATAAATGTAATAATACTATTACTTGTAACATTAAGATAATATGCTATCTCATACTAGACATTTGGCGTATAGTTGCGATGCAACTCCATGATTGTAAATATTGTAAATAACGATATTCGCATGTGCGCGCTTCTTGGCACCAAAAAAAAATCTTAAACCTGATTTTCATAAAACAGTGACATGACAGCAAACGACAGAAAGTGCCGTGACACAATACAGAGCAAACAGAAAACCAGTGCCAACCAATTTCCATGTCAAACATCCCTTTGCTTAGTAGCTCCATTTGTAAGTGTGAATTGCAGGGCTAAGCACCCTGCGAAGTCCGCAGAAAGGTTAGCGCATACCTTCGCACACTGTTACCGGGTGCCACCGCACTTCAATTCCGGTTGTTGAGCCTTTTCACCCCTTTGCTCTGTCTTCACATGGAAATGATTTCTATTGGCCCAAGGTGTCCATGTAAATAGGTGTAAATGAAACCAGATTATGCCTCTCTCTCTCTGCCCCCTCCTCCCAAGGCGATTGTCATGTGATTGCAAAGAAGTGGCACATTAATGAAGCGCCTCTACAGGGGGCTTTTCTGCTCATGTCACCACGTAAAACTATCAGATGGTTAGAGGAAGGACATGGAGGCAGCTACTTAGCTCATCTTATCAAGAAAGGGAAAGGAGATCTGCTCCATTCAGCTTGTGGGAAAAAAGAAGCTTACTGCCGCTTGCTTAAGTAAAGATCACAGCTCATCTAAGAAAAAGCAGACTGTTTTCTTAGGACGCCTTACAAGACCTACAGCCTCGGAGCGGTGGACGCATTTTCCTGTAAACAGTGAATCGACTGCTTACACTGAGAACTTTCAACAACTTTAAACTTCGACAAAACGCATTTTGGTGATTGTTTTAAAATACAAATTACATTTATGTGTACCGAGCTTCTTATGCTAGGGCCCAGGTACCGTCGTTGAAAACGCAGAATAGTCATTTTTAATGAGTTTTCGGAAAGGTGAAAAGCTTTCAGACCAGACCCGTGGAGGACGAACGCTACATTGAAACCAGACTTTTTCCCTCTAAATTCTGAGAAAAAAGAATAATCCTGCTGACATGCCTCGACCGGGGAGAAACACTTACAGCGACCAGAAGCCACCGTATTCCTACATCTCCCTCACTGCCATGGCTATCCAGAGCTGTCCGGAAAAGATGCTTCCTCTTAGCGAGATATACAAGTTTATCATGGACAGATTTCCGTATTACAGGGAGAACACTCAGCGGTGGCAGAACTCACTGCGGCACAACCTCTCTTTCAACGACTGCTTTATCAAAATCCCACGGCGACCGGACCAGCCGGGGAAGGGGAGTTTCTGGGCGCTTCACCCGAGTTGTGGGGACATGTTTGAGAACGGCAGCTTCTTGCGACGCCGTAAACGCTTCAAAGTGATGATGACATCAGACCACTTGGCGCCCAGCAAGCCCTCGGACGCTGCCCATTACCTCCAACAACAAGCTAAACTCAGGCTGAGCGCCCTGGCAGCCTCCGGCACGCACCTTCCGCAGATGCCCAGCTACAACTTGGGAGTGTCGCAGCCGTCAACTTTCAAGCACCCATTTGCCATCGAGAACATTATCGCCAGAGAATACAAGATGCCAGGCGGGCTTGCGTTTTCCACCATGCAGTCCATGTCTGCCGGCTACCCTCTACACAACCAATTAACCACGGCGTGGCCCCATATGTACAGCACCAGCGTGATAGACACGGCAGCACCCATTTCCATGGCGAGCAGTGATTATAGTGCTTACGGTGTGCCTATTAAGTCCCTTTGCCATGGTGGTCAGACTTTGCCGGCCATCCCGGTGCCAATAAAGCCCACCCCGGCCTCGGTGCCAGGTCTCTCGGGGCTGCCAACACACATACCGGCTTTCCTGTCGAACTCTCCTCAGTCTCTCAGCCCTACTTCTCCTCAGACAGCTACCAGCCAAAGCAGCCCGGCCACCCCGAGCGAGACGCTGACGAGCCCCTCCGCGCTGCAGTCTGTGGCTGTGCACTGACGAGGGCAAGCTTTCGGGACCTGAAAATTAGGCCTGCAGGTTTTTATCAAGTCCAAAGTTTTATTTTTTATCCTCGCCCATGAAAACTAACACCGAACAAGTAACGTCTACACTCGTCAAGGCAAGAGATTTGTGGTTTGCAGTAATGTTTATTTATGTATACGTATTTTAAACTATGTGTTGCTTTGGATGTCGTCTTATCACATGGGTTGAGTACAGTTTAATAGTGACAATGTTTTTTCAAGGCACAAGTTATTTAATGGTTTTTACTGTTCTGCAGGTATATTAAATTGTGTGGTCATTTTGAAGGAGTGGTTGCTTACATGTTGAATTACTGCGCTCAGTTTCTTCTGTCTACTGAATTTGGCGTGAAAAGGTGAAATTTACTGTCTGTATGGTCTGCGGATGTTTTACAGGCAACTGAAGAAAATCATTTCAATTGCAAATCGTTTCAGACTTCTAAGGGAATGTATTTCCGTTCGTCATTATTGTTGAGAATCATTTCAAATTAATAATTTAAATGTGAAAGAGCTTTGTTTATTCATTAGGCTAATGACCTACAAATGTATTCCCTTGTTGTTCACTGTTGACATTAATCTAACACACGCAGTAGTCGTGTTATTTAAAATATGAACTGCAAAACACAAATGTTTTATTGAGCATTCGCAAAGGTCTATGATTTAAATAAACATTTGTGCAAACTTAATTTTCTTTGCAAAATTATATATTAACACACATGTAAAGCCCTTGGAATGCTCTTTGCATTTGGTATACCAAATACCTAGTTAGATTTATTGTTATTGACTATAAAATAAGGAACAATCACAAATATAACATTTTTTTTAAACATTCAAACTTGAAATATAGTGATTTAAAGGGTACAAAGGGTGCTCGATACATTGGAAATAACGATGTAAATTATTGCAAATAAGTGAAATTAAAAATGTGTAAAATGCACTTTTTAGTTAGATGTTTAGATTATTTGTAGTTTGCAGAAGAAATGTTGTTCTGTGAACCACTTAATTTAAAAGCTGTGGTGACCATGTGTAATAAATGCTGTAAATTTGTACGTTTTCTGTATAGATAAAGCATGCTATTTCCAAACTTTGTGTTGTTCTTGCTGCAAGCATGCGTGCTTTTAAAAAGTGTGCGAAGTGTCTGCATTAAATTATAAACTTGGTCATCAAATATTTTCTCATTAAAAGTTACCTAAACTTCAAAATATGCTTTGTGTATTTTGTAAGAGTAGACTCTTCATTTAACAAAACGAATCTTTTCGCTTTTTAAGAAATGCATAACATTTTATTTGAACACACACTCTCTCACACCCACACCCACCCACCCCCACCCCCTACTCACACACAAAATCATATCAATGCTAGCGTGCTAGCTCAAGCAGTATAGATATTTATTATTATTATTATTATTATTATTATTATTATTATTATTATTATTATTATTATTATCATCACGTACCTCTTATTGCGGATGCAGTTGGTATTATTAGGTGTTGCTGATGTCTGGAAATGGTTATATTAGATATTTTTTGGAAGAGGTGAAGTAGCCTACATATATAGTGAATATTTTTAAAGAACCTGTTACTTTGCAATGTAGAACTAATATTTAGAATGCTTTATGCAATAAGACGTTTAATTTATTTTACTGTCCTGATTTCTTGGTGTGAGAAACATTCTCCTTTGTGGTGTGAAGGAATGGAGGCTATTTGCATAGTGGAAGCTTTAGATTTAATCTGACAGCGAAACTTCAGATTGAATGTAGAGGTTCAGTTTTTTGGGGGATTATTTTAGGCCTACTGGGGGAATTGTTCATCCAGGTACATATGCTGCCCCATGCATGTCCTCTCATTAAAATTGCGGCAATGCGGCATGTTAAAACCGTGGTTTTAATTCCCAATGTTGTAATGTATCATGAAATACATTATATTATTATGACCGTGAAGTGCACGCGCCTGCCCTTGGCGCAGGGAAGTACGCTAAATTAACACTTCTGGGGCGAGGGAATTCAAACTTTCAAGCAGTGTCGTGGAGCCGGATCCCTCACGAACTCTCAAACGGAGGGGTGGAAATAAGTGAATCAAGCGGTTAATTAAAATGCATGGAGTTACTACGCTATAGTCACAGCGGAGACAACTAAACTCATTCATCAAGCGTTACACACACGATCAGGCCAGCAGACTCCACTGAAGAACTGCGCTCTTTTTCATATAAACGGAACAGATTTTAATCTTTTTTTTACTAACACAGTTACAAAATTGTATGATTTGTTTAGTATTAAATTGAAGGCACCGGCGATTTACAAATCATTCAAAACAATTGTAAAGCGTAGACATCATGTGTATAGTCTCAATTCAGCCATGTTAGTAAAAGCGCGAATGTTCTTAAATACCAACAGAAGTATAATGTGCACCTCCACTAAATGTTTGCTGATTAGTTATTACTAATGCGTAGCCTGCAAGTTTCCCACCATACAACATTTATTCCACAAAAATCGCATATAAAGTTTTTCCCTTCATCTTTACCATGATTCACAACCAGTCTTATATTAATGGAGGCCACGATGTTGGATTTTGTGCGACCGAGGGTGGCTGCCATGTGAAAGACCGAAATGTATTTGTTACTTTTAAACTAACAACAAATTATCTAATTAATATGTTTCGATTACAGCATGAAGAAGTGGAGCTTTTAGACCGCCTGCCGAGAGTTTGACAATAGCCCCAGACCCCACTATTGGAATTCACAATCGCGACACATCTGTTTCTTTATTTCCCGCTATTTGCATGTAAACTGGTCTCGAGATCACTTCAAACATGGGGCACGTTATGAAATATGTTCTTTGGTCAAAATGCAGCACGAACCTGAAGCTTTGTCTGCTTCTCACCACGGAAAGCAAAAGCCCATCGTGGAGTATTAAACAAATATATTAGAATTCCGTCACTTTATGCAATTGAGTAGTTCAAATAGAGGGTCCCGGCCACTTCATTCACACTCATTCACTTGAATAGAAAATGCAAAGAATAGCAATCTTAGACAGGGCCACCGATGTAGATTTAGCCTTTTTTTCCATGAGACAAAAAGACTGATTTTCACAAACACATTGCTGACTGGGGGACTAGGAAACGAGTTCTCAGACCCCTTTGGAATTTAAATTCACCCCCCCTCCCCCTCCGAGTCTGTTTGCACAACAGTGCAAGTTTTTTTTTGTACATTGTGTCTGTTGCATTAATGTTTACTGTGCTTGATTGTGTGTTTTTAAGGACACAAGCTTTACTTGGAGCTTATTTAACTATTTGACACACATTATTTTTGTTTTAAACTATGCGAAGGCAAAACTAATCATAACGTTCTCCCAAACATTTTCACTAAGGCCTATACACTTTAGTTTAGATTTTTTGGTTAATTATTTCTTGCTTTCCATATTTCTATGTATTATCACAGTTACAGTTTTAGAGAATATGACATGTTTTAAATTATACACAGACGACTGCAAAATAATAATACAGTCTAATGCCGTTGAATAGCTATATATGTTAGATTGCATAGTAGGCCTATTAGAATTCTGGTTAGTCGTACTGCATTTGTCTGCTTGTCTCTCTTATTATGTATATGCAATGTTATGTATTTGTATTAAATTTGTATTTAAATGTCAAAATAACTACTGATTGTTATGCTCTAATTCCGCGATGCTTAGGGTTTTCTCCTCTGAAAACATAAGCGGTTGTCATATCGATTAGAGCATCTACCCCGTTCTTATTCTGTCAGTTATTATTTTATCGACAAGGTAAGTGTAGTTTGTACCTGATGCCCCAGCCTCTTCGCTCCTCCGAGATAACCCGTTTCCGTTAATTATAGCACCTCCTTGGGGAAAAATTATACAGCAGAATGAATATGCACACCCAGGGAAAGGTCCATACGCAGACGGTAGCCTATATCAAACTTAGAATTTCGACTACATCTCACTAGGTTGCATAATAATCTCCAATTTATAATAATCATACCAATACAAATAATTATACTGACACGAATAATAATAATAATAACAACTATTATTATTATTATTAATGAATAATAATAATAATAATATTAGTGTTATTATCATTATTGTTTAAACCTTACACCAAAGCACTTCCCCCAGAACAGCTTTTTACCTTTTAGAAAATTAGTCATATTTAAATAGAATGTAAAATGTACAGAATAGTTTTTTTATGTTTTGAACCTTTTCAAAGTACAGTCATAAGACTTAGATTTACACGAGGGAATGTGATTTAATACTTTTTTTGTACATGTGATTCGCTGATGTTCAACTAATACTTTTCGACAATTGCTTATTGTCAGTTGGAAGTCGGTCAAATGCGAACAGCACCAATCTTATAGAATTTTACGTACCATGGGTCAATGACATTTTTAATAGTTTAATTCTCAGATAATTGTGCTATCGTTCATCGTCCTCTTCAACTGATGGTGCAATAAACGTTTATTAGGCCTATATAGTGGTTAAAACGTGCGGTGGAATTTCATATAGAGACATTAATCGCGTGTGCTGAAAACATTGGGACTTCGATTTCTAATTCGCATTATATTGAATTTAGTCTGTGATGGGGAGTTATCGCAGAGAAGCATCTGTCCTGCCTACATTTTTCTTTCAGACGAGGACTTGCCCAGTCTTGCTTCACGTACCAATTAAAGTGCAGGAACTCGATTATCGACGTAGAATTGTGGAAATGCGCTGAAACGTGCCCGATGGTGTTAACCAGTACTATATTTCCAACTCCTTTATTCAGTATGAAAAGTGATGCCAAAGGAGGAGTGTTGCAATACAAACGGTTTGGAGAAGCAACAGGACGGGCCAAGATCATCCTTCATTTTTAACTCTTTAATGACAGGATAGATGCAGAAATTTCATTCTAAACAAGAATTGTGTATAGATATACATAGCTACATTTAGCTATTAGCACGTTCGATATTAAATCAATTGAATTGCAATTGCTTCACGCTTACATTCTGTAAATAAGTAGGTAAACAATGTAAGTTAAATACATTTGTTTAACTAGCACAACACCTGCTCGATTTATTTTAAGTGTTTAATTCAGGTATATTTCAAGAGCCGATCCCTGATGCTACATCATATATTTGATATGATTTTATTTACGATGCCCTCATTGAACTTTATCCAGTCAAAACGATATCGAGGGCAAGGAGAGCGCGCACACCAACGGTTTGGTCTCACCCATCAATTCTAATTATTTCTCTGAGGCAGGAACTGAAGATAAAACGTTGACCTGTACACCAGTGCCTTAAGTTGCAGCCACTGTTGAATGCCATAGTGCAGTAGTAGTAGGAACAGCACTCCTGCTGACCATATTAAATCATGGATCATGAAGTGGTCAGGATGAAGCATGCTTTGACAATCTAAATAGTTCAAGCTCAACGACTGCAGTCTTTGTGTCAGTGTCATTATAAGAGGGAAACATTAGACCTGGCTTCAGGCCTGGATTCATTCAATATTAAGTGTTATTTTTCTCTCTTTACAATACAGTTTGGCGAGTTCAACAATTGCTAACATTAACTTGCCAAACTTGTGAAAAAAAGAACACTTGCATCTATTAGTATGTCAGTGCTACGAACAAATTGTTGATTATATTAGGCCTAAGACGCCTTCAATTTTGGCATGTTCCTGTGTGTGGAGTTTAGCTCTTAGTTTTTGTTTCTCTCACCAACAATAAAATGAACTTGGGGGGTAGGGTGGGCGGGGGGTTGGGGGTGTCCTGATCCTGGGATGAATTTGACCAAAGCCTGCATCTTTTCCATGAAAGGATTGAGTGATTGGCAGCAACTCCTTTTGCCTTTCACAGGAAGTTGCAAATGTTGTATACATATATGTGTATGTTTATTATGTCAGCGAGTGGACAGATGTGCCGTGGTACATGCTGGACGGGCTATAACCAGGTCAGCAGTGAGCATAGTCTAAGTGCAATTGCCTCTCATCCAGATTCTAAAACCTGCTTTTTAGTGTCATTGACAAAGCACGTTTACAGGGCTTCTGATCTCCCACCTGTGTCCCATCAAGTAAGTGTCAGAGTCTCCTGTCACAGAGCTTTATGTTGCAGGGGTGCTTGTTATGGGACAAAGACCTCCTCAACAACTCCGGTTCTTTAACATCCTTGCTAATCTTTAAAAGGGTTCGCAGTTCCTCCTCCTTTGGTTGTTGCTTCTGGGTATCTTCGTCCAGGTTCCCATGATTGGCTGATGCTCCATGTGCAATTGTCATGGTGTGTTTGTGTGTGTGTGTGTGTGTGTGTGTGTGTGTGTGTGTGTGTGTGTGTGTGCATCACAACCTGGATGGCGCATGAGCGTTGGTTTTGTTCGGTCATGTCTCCGACGAGAGCGGTCTTGCTCTGACTTGCTCTGGCGCCTGCCACACATTTTAATTAGTTGCATTTAAAAAGTGAATAACATTAGAAAACAATATGACACATTATGACAATAAAATGAATGCTGAGCAATATTGGGAAGCAAGCCTCAACAAAGGTGCTATAACTGAATCCTGTTTATGCAAAATATTAACTGCATGGCAGTTCCTGTTCCGATGTCATCATCACTGTACACCTCTGAATATTCAAGTAACACTGTCCCAGAGCAGATGAGGTACTGCACCCTTTCATAGATGCAGCACAGGTCTGGATTGGAATCACATGAACTGAATTACCCTGCTATAACACTACTTGTTAATTCACTGGGCCTTGTAGTTGGCCACACATCCCATGCCATCGCCTTTTTAAGCATGTATTATCCAGCTCGAGATCTGAATTATGAAATTAAATGACATTGGGCATTAAGAGCCATGGCGACACATGCTCCCCCCTCTCTTTGCAGATTATCTGAGTTGAACATGGCCCATCTTCAATTTTCCTGCAGTTAGCAATGAGCACTGTTCACAGTACTTACTTTTTTGTTTTGTTTGTGAATTTCCAGGATGCACAGAGGCATATTGACCAATACATGTTTCAAACGGTGACAGTATAGATAGAATGTAGTGTGATTGCCTCATTCAAACATTTCTCAGTCATTAAATTCTGAACCACATATTCACTTAAACTAAAAACGTGGATGCATCAACATTTATGATATCCACTTGATCCTGGTAATGTTTACTAGCACTAAAATCTCTCAGCAAGATCTGTAACTTGTACGTGCATTGGCCTCAGTTTACTGGATCGTTTTTTACAAAGATGTGCTAGAACGTGAAACTCTGTTCCCTTCTATTTGGTTATTGTTGCTTTAAAGCAATCTTTCTTGGCGCAATGTAATAGAGTATCAGTGATGTGAGCTGTGTTGTGTAATCAAACATATTAAACTGGTGTCCTTGTTACTTCGACTACGCGATCCGTTCGGACGGAGATGAAGGTTAAGCGAGGCAGGCGATGAAATATAGACCGTCCTGCGCAAAACCACAATGTTGCAGTTTAATTAAAAGAATTCATTAGAGTGGTAGCCCATCCAAGGTAATTAGTATGCATAATTTATGTTTTGCTTAATGCAGAAGGGCAGAGGCCTGAATACGAAACTCAGCTTAACCTTAAGTGGGGAGGAATAGAATGGACAGGAGCATGTTATTTATAATGTGTCGGTAGGGGAGCTAATGTCAGAGGGGTGGAAGCCATTTCCGGAGAACTTTGGTCGAGTTTTTGGCGTTGAATAAACTAGAAAAAAGGCTATATTTATTTTTGTTCGCCTTTGCGTAATTGTGAGGCCATTCATTTGGATTATATATACGCCTCTTAGGGCGACCCTCTGAACCAAGCGATGGATGGAAGTGACGGACACTCGTTTGCGTTGGAAATTTATGTGGCCGTAAATTGCTCGCGTCAGTGCCCGCTGTGGGCTGAATGAAGAGTTTGTTTGATTTGAAAAAAGGAAGCAAACAATCCGTGCCGAGAGCTCTCAAGTCAACCTTACAAAAGTTTGATAGTTTTCCTTGTTGAGCGTGTCGGACATAAAATCGCTGTGGACAGGAGCCACATTTTTCCTTTATGTTACGTGGCAGACCTTAGAGTATCTATATTCTTTCGATGCAATTGTTTATTTTACAGATTTTTTGTTGCTGTTGTTTGGGCAAAGTGCTTTATTACCCAGTACTGAGTAGCTGCTCCCATTGGTGAATGATAGAGAGGCAAATGCCCTGCTACAGTAGCGGTTGTAACGATATAACGAGTGGGGATTGAACCCACAACCTAAGCGTTGTTAACGCTGTGCTCTACCAACTGAGCCACAGAGAACCATTCACCATTCACCAATGGGTGCGAGGACTTGATATTTGGGCTTACTTGTAGGGACAATGAGAGATCAATGAAAGCCATTCCTGCACTGATCACTGTTATGCCTGTAGTGTTGCAGTGTCGATAGAATGGGGCCAGCAATGCTCACACTACACACTCATATCGTTCTCTCACATGTTACAGCATGCTGTCAACATTGTGTCTGTGGAGGTGGCCTAATTTGATGAGGGTAAGCAAAATTTACATCAATTTTGCTTTGCAAATGTGACAACCCATGATGGGCTTTCGTTTTTGAAGTCCACACATTGCTGGTAGCTATGTTTTCTTCTGAAATTGCCATCATCAACAAAAAACAAATATTTCCATATGCATTGATGGGTTGTGTTCAGTATAGCTGAGTGATTGACTCAGAGGCCTGGATTCAGTGTGACCGGAGTATATGTTGTTCTTATCTACAGAATAGCAGGTTTCTATTTCTTCATTTACACAAAATGTCTAAATTATTTAAGCAAATCACCAGAAATGTTGTTAGATAAAAATAAATAACAAAATATTAACTTAATACCTGCTTAAATTGTTCAGTCATAGTTAAGGGCAAACTGCATTGGGGTTAAAGACAAACAACATTTATGTTAAAGACAAACAACATTGCGTTCAAGGACAGACCACATTGCAGTAAAGGACAAACAAGATTGTGGTTAAGGACAAACAGATTTGCGGTTTGGTTGAATCTAGGCCTGGACTTCATACAAAAAGTACAGATGATGTGAATGGCTGGACAACAATGCTTCAAATAGTGCCTCAGTCAATTTTCTCATCCCAGGCTTTGCAGTGGCAGTCCACTGTTGTGTGCATATGAAAAATTATCTGGCTGCTTATTTATGTCCAATGTGAACTGTATGAACTGTGTTGAGGGGGGATGCGTGATAATTCATGTATTTATTTATTTTGATCTTTTATACCATGGAGGCATGAGCTAAAATATTGTCTTCATACATCAGCCAATTACTTATAATGTTTATTGTTGAAAGCATTTATTTATTTATTTTTAGATAATGTATTTACATTAGACGGCAGCTGGTTCCCTCAAAAATAAATATAGGCAATAATTCATTTAAAAAATCCACAGTTCCTCACATCCCCTCATCAGCTTCCTGTATCTTTAATGAGGAAGTACATTGAGGCAGATCTTTTCTGCAAGTGTTCAGCACAGCTTTAGCCTTCTGGGCAAATTAAGAGTAAAGACCAAAGTAATGACAAAACACTTACACTCCTGAGAGCGCCTGTTTTCATACTCAAATAGAGCTTACTGTTGTCGAATGAGCCCTCAGTAACTTCCTTTGTTGTTTTGTGAACAGGGCATCCTTCAGTCGCTGCGTTATCATCTGTAATGTTGCCCTTGAACCCACATTGATACAAAGGCCTTGATTTAATCAACATTTTTCCTACATTTTTATCCTCATCACCAACGTGTGGTGAGTTGAGCAAGCATCAAAATGAACTTACCAAGCTGTATTTGTAAAGAAAAGAAAGTAAGAGTATCAGAAAAATGTAAGTCAAAGTTAAGTACAAATGTTGACTGAATCTAGGCCAAAAGTTTAATGTCTTGATTCTTGACTGAACAGAGAAGCACCGGCGGATATTGGCAGGCTCGTTCTAAACTCACTGCTAGTTTCACTCGCACTCAGCGATGGATCGTATTTTAATGCGCCTATTAAGATTCACACGTGTGAGTCTCTACGTCAGCGGCCATGAGGACGAGACATTAATAGAGACGGTTCACTGATGGTGTGCGATTCTGACCTGACGCTAAGATAATGTGCTTATCTTAAGAAGTCACAGGCCCTAATGCGCGTGGCTAAGACGTGGTAGAGATGGACGGAGTCAGGTAGTCAGTTGCGAGAACAGTGGAGCCATGGGAGTCCGGCTCCGGCCAAAACACCCATGTGTGCATGAAATTAGAATGTCAGCATTTGATTCATGCTGCCCGGCTGTGACTATGAAACAAATTATGCCGGTGGGTGGCAGCCGCGATATTAGCCTAAGCAGATAACAGCCCGACGGACGGCTGAGGTGCCCCAGCCCCTCTCCCTGCCACTCTCCCAATGTCAACAGCATTAGAGGCCCCAGCGGTCAGACTACCACCAAACGCAGGCGCCGCGGCAACCACAACGTTTATATCCACAGGAGGCGTCCACGGAGCGGGCCCCCCCCTCACCCCGCTTCCTAAATCAGATCTAAAACAAATCGGGCCAGATCCCCTCACACGTGCAGGCGGCCTCAATCTCAAGCAAGCCTCAATCAAGCATATATATGTGTGTGTATATATATATAAATATATATATATAGGGATATACACAAGCCAATTGAAGAGCTATTATTTAATGGATATTATGCATCCCTCTGCATGGGATATTGGTACCCTGCGGGTGAAAGTGAAAAATATTTTTGCCTTTGTTCATACAGCGATGAGTGAAACAAATGAAAGGTTTTAATAATGTTGGTTTTGTGAGCATGTTGTCATTTAAGTGAGACATTTATTTTGTTTATTCCCTTCTATAAACAGCACGTGAAAACAATTCCTTAAATAATGATGTTAATGTCTTGCTCTCCTTTGCTTAAAAAAAACAAAGTTTCTTGTTATTTTGTGTGCTATTATTATTATTAATGGCCCTTTTGAAACTTTATATTTTGTTTTAATTCTCGTCTTAGAGTTGTTCCAAATAAATGCCCTTATCAACTAAATGCCAGCTTGTAGCTTTGTAGTTTTATTCTGGAGTTTTAGAACCCTTTTTCACAGGTATGGCATAACTGTACTGATAAAATGATAAACTGGACTATTAAATTACAATCTACCCATCATCAATAACACTGGTTTTAGTATTTGAAGTAGAGTGGCAGATTTGCAGCTGAAGCCCCACAAGCTTTTAATGATCAGATAGTGAGAGATGCTGAAAATCTCATAAATCTGACTTTTATCTGATAAATAAAATCGGGCAGGTTCTGCTGGTGAAAGGAGAGGTGTGTTTAAAATAAATTTTCTTCCACACCACTAGAGAGAGAGAGAGAGAGAGAGAGAGAGAGAGAGAGAGAGCAAGAGAGAGGGAGTGAGTGAAAGAATATATATATATATGCATGTATGTGTCTGTGTGTATATAATATATATTTGCTCTGGAGTGTGTGTTTGCTTCAGCAAAAAAAGACACACTCAAAAAGTAAACAGCGTTTAGTTTGGAGAGAGCTCAGAAATAACAGCAAGAACTGTCTGGTCAACCATAGGGGATTACTCGCTTAACACTTCCACAATGTCAAGACAATTGTGTGCAATCAATGCATATAAGGCCTTTCAGTGCGTTGCCAAGTTACCGATACTGTCAACATGAAAATGCCCAATGAAAAGTTTCCAACCTGGTCTCCCCCGCCTGAATTTGGAGAAAGTAATAACGCAACAATTTTATTTTTCTTTAAAGAAGGATGCGGATTTTGGGTCATGCGTGCATGCGGTGCATCTCGGCGAGTTTGAACAGGTGCCTCAGTGCACGGGCTCTGACTTTAGTCCAGGCCTGTGTTCTCCGGTCAGCAACAAGCTGGCCTCGGCACAATGGTGAGCCACTGGATGGGTGAGCGGGGAAGACTGCACAGCGGGGGGGGCTTGCCTGGTTGTCATTCAGTTTAAAACTTCAGTCCACCCCCCCCCACCCTCTCTCCTTTCCATCCCTCCCCTTTTTACAGGGATAAGATGGAGGAAAGGAGAGAGAGGAGAGACCCACAGAGAGCTGAAGCCAGGCTGTGGGACAGTGTCTTAAGTTTTAGACTCTAGTGCAATCAGTGACCCAAAATGTTAAAGTGTCTAAGGAGCATTTTTAACAAGTCAGATCTCCTAATCCCTGTTAGGCACACACTGAGTCCTACCACAATGCACTGGGTCTTAAACTTTGAGGGGCAAACTTTAATTTAAGAATTTAAGAAACAAAAAGGATAACATTCTGAACATTAAGGTCATTTTGTGGTCACTGCCAAGGGTGGTCAAATTGTCACTGTCCTCCCAAAAAAATAATTTCCTCATGCAGTAAGATACAGATTTCTAGACGGTGACACACTGAAAACTTTTTTTTTCTGGTAGGGATAAGGTATGTAAGGATTTTTTTTTAATTGGGAGAGAATTTTATTTATTTTCTATAATGCATGTTTTCTCAATTTTCTGTTCAATATCTGTTCAATATTTATCGTCATGCATTTCATTTGCAACATCACATTCGTGTGCGCGCACGTGTAATATGGCCGACCAAATAAAAACAAGAAAAAACAACATAGTGGCAGTGGCACAGAAGGACCACTGGATCTGTGTTCCAGATAAGAATGTGTATTGGCTCCAAGAAGTGATGATGGAAGCTACTGGTCTTCAAGTAGGAATTGTATGAAACAGACAAAGCCTTTCGCTTTCATTTCAGGAAGTGATAAAGATGGATTTTGTTCGTGTACTTGCTCCTGTATATGTGCATCCATATGAATTTGCATGTATGCACAGTGTATATGTTTGTCTTTGGTTGGTCTTGGTTTGTGTGTTTGCCTGCCTGTGTGTGTCGGTGTGTGCCAATGTGTGTGTAGCTGCAAACGCTGAGTGCCAAACTCTGCGGATCATCTCATCCGCCATGCCGCCTGGTGTATATGTTTGTCTTTGGTTGGTCTTGGTTTGTGTGTTTGCATGCCAGGTCATACAGTGTGATGAGCAGAATGATGATCTCATCTGGGTTTCCTGCTCCCAGAATGTGACTCAGGGTTTCCTGCCCGCCCCCCTGGTCCTGGGGGTATAGAGTGTATGTGCTGGTTTTCATTCCATCTGAGCTCTTAATTACTAAGCTTTGATTGAATAATGATGTGGCTTTGACATCATTTGAAACACAAGTACTGCCAGTCCTTTGTCAGAGAAGCGCATCATATGGTGGGTGTGTTTGAAGAAGATACAAGTAACATCTTATTTCTGATCATTTTGTGTGCCCCTTAACCAAATTAGCAGTGCCAATTAGTATTCTGTTTAATTGATTAAGATTAACTTGCTGTTCAATTAATTGTTCAAGGGCCTAGAACAATCAATCATACAACCAATTAAGCTTAATTGAGACAGCTGCCTCAAGTTTAAGGGCCAGAAACATTCACAAGGATATGTTGAATAAACAGCTCTAATTCTATCTGTTACCACAATCACACATCCAATAACGCATTTAGCTCTACAAAAACCTGTAGCAGCAAAGTGCTCAGGTAGTGTCAAGCCAATATCAGCATTCAATCAACATCTCAATCAAAACTAATTAGTAAACAGCAGTTGGAACAAAAACCAGTACACGGCGTGTTCCCCCAAGGACCAGGGTGGAAAAACACTCATGCAATTGTGTGTAACAAACCATGAAATAGTTGTTCAGAATCGTTTCCTCAAAATCATGCGTGGCGACACAAAAATGATTTTCCACTTCCACTGTAAAAAATGCTACAAGTGAATTCTTACCACTGCAGTCTGACAAAATATTGTGTTTGAGTTTATAGGGGTCATACCTGTTAAAGATGATCCTCTTCCAAGAAGTGGAAGGGCCCGTTAATCATCCTGCTTATTGCTCACGGTGTTTTGGGGTGTGAAAGCTGTTCGTCGAAGAAACCATCCAGGTTATTAATGTGCTGTTTATTGCATTTTTTTGCTCTCCCTTTCTGCGGTGACGGCCCGCTTGTGGTGCACGGGTGAAGTGCCCTTAAGCTGCGGCTCGCACTCAATCGCGGCGCGGCGCAGTTGCAGGCTCTCAGATGTGGGAAAAGTTCAAAGCTGACCGCCCCCACAGGAAAAGCAGGGACAAGGGGCCCTGAGCGTGTGGCAACGCCTCGCATCCATCACACCGCGGGCTCCAGCCCTGTCAACCGCCACTCCTGTCTGGAAAAACAGCCCTCCGCCATTCGGCTGCCGTCGTCTTCATTTTTGTGCTTTTTTTCTCTCTCCTTCTTTTGAGCCTCACCTCAGCTTCACCTCCGCTGGGATGCAGGCCTGAATATTTGCATTTGTCCGACGAGTTTTGACGAGCAGTTCTGGGTGGGGGTTTGGCTGGGAGGAGATGGGTGTATTTTTTGGCACTTATTAAAATGTGGTATACGTGACGGATGCCTGGCTGTGAGGCCGTTAAGTACAGAGACAACTCCGGCGTTGAAGTGAAGGGGAATCAGTGTCACGGCTACGACTCGTCTTCATTGGCGAGATTGTCACTCCTGTCACTTGCGATCAGTAGGTGTTCAGTATGAAACATGCTGGTACAATGGGCAAGTCTCCCTGGCCTGCTTGTCTGTCATAAGGGAGGTCAGTCTCTGTGCTTGGCAAGCCAGACTCCATTAGCATAACAACAGTCCTCCTTGGCCACACTGCCCGATGGTGGCTTTTGCAGTCAAAACTCTCTCAATGAACTTTGTACCAGATTCACAATTCACAAAAACAAATGTAGGGTGACTTTAAATTACTTGTGTTTAAATGTGACTGGGGGGAAATAACTATGTTTATTACGGTACAGTTCAGGACACACATGTTTCCTGATTTGGATTACTTGTTGAAAGTCACAGTAAAAGGGGTAACAGAATACCAACAGCATAATTTTACTCGGCTGGGTGAGATAATTATTAGCATTAGATGGCGTTTGTGTTTCTTGTGAAGTACAGGTATCCAGTTATCACATACAGCTTTGGGTGTGTTCACAGCTTAGTGGAAGCTGAAATAGACTAGAGCTTAATTTTATTGCAAATATAAACAACTCTCTTTAATGAGGGTATTTAGCTTACTTGACACTGAGGTGTTTGGGCGTTAAAAGATTTTAGCTTGTATTTGCTATGCGTAAAATGTGTTAGGATAATAACAGGCTGTGTGGATTTTTAGTACCCCGCTATTTCCCCTGCAACCATGGTGCGACAAGCTAATTTATCACCTGTCTAGGAATCTTATCTATCTCTCTACACGGCCATAAACTAACACTTGTGCAGCACTTCAAAGGTGGATTGGGAACCAGAGGTGGCGAGAGGCACCACGTTTTGCTGGGAGGGAGATGAGACGCTGCTGATTAGCCTCTGGAGTGCGGACGTAGGCCCCTGTGGGGCTACAGCTGGCTCTGTCCGCCCAGGCCCAGCTGGGGCGAGCGGGAAGGAGTGGCCACACGGTTTCGGAGAGCCTTGGGTCGGTCCAGTTCTAGCTGGGATGGTGGGGAGCGGGAAGTATGAGACAAGTCGTGTCCCACACACCCCCGCATGGGCGTGACCGGAGAGAGGAAGGCAGTGGGGCCTTCATCTCCTAAGCCCCGATCGTTCAAGCAAGGGTGTCACCTGTAAACATTCTGGAGGAACAGAAAGAGGTGTTATGGTGTCCTCTCTATAAAAGACTAAAAGCCTCTGAAAAGTACATTTAGGGCGTGCACGTCAATGTCCGAGAAGAACTTGCAGAACTGCGATGATCAATGTGGTTTTAGTTTCTAAGTATGTGTATGTCTGTATATGTGTATGTGTGTGTGTGTGGGGGGATGCAAACTATTTGCTTTTGTAAGCATATGTAAGCATTTTGCACCATACAGATGGATATTATTTTCAGCATTGTCAAAGAACCAGGCTCCATTGTCCCATCGACGGCAAGTGGCTGCTTTGATCTAATCTCATGTCGCTGTGATCAGTGTAAGAAAAAAAGGGGGGAAAAATCCCCACTGACAGAGAGATTCAGTCATTTGTCTTTTGTTATTGTGGTAATCTCTTCGTATTTAAATTCCACTTTGTTCCTTTGTCTCTTTGTTGTCGAACTAAATACCAGTTTAATTAGCAGTGGCTGGTTACTCTACAGTATACTCTGTGACAGTTAATCACAGATCACACTCTAGAGGCCCCCCAACACACGAATAACCAGACCCAGGCTGGACGAAAGTGTGGTTAGACAAATAAAATCACATAATTATCTAAACAATGGATTACATTTTGGGATATGTTGTTGTTTTTGCAGCAGTAGTGCTGTGCCCACTTTCACGTGCTGAAATCATGTTGGTTTTATGCAAGTTCCCAAGTTCGTGGCCTGGAAACATTGCAAGGCTGCTTGGTGATTCAGCCAGCAGACTGGCACTGTGGTAAACTAGAACACAGGGAATATCACATGCTTTCTACCCAGGTATTAATCCTATATTTCCAGAAGTTAACCCCTTTCATTTTCATAGCAAATCAAATCATTTCACAGTTCTATGATTCTGCTCTTTTTAATAGCTTTCAAAAGTTTTTTCCCCCACTGTTTGATCAGATTCAAAGAATACTTTCCATGGACTAATTTTTAAATGCATTTAAAAACATTTTACTGGATGATAGTGGATTGAGGGACTTGCCATACATGGGGAAAGCAGACCATATGAATAATATATTTTCCTTGCTTGTGTTTACATATTTTCCAGAACATTGGTAATAGACACTTGACAAAAGACAAAATGCGCAAAAATAACTAACATAATTGTGAGCGCAGATCGCACGCGCAGGAATGCTCTGTTTGCGTTTGTCAATCTACGGTGAGGGTAATCTGCTTTTTTAATAGATTTGTATTGCTGGGGCAGTTCAAACAGAGATGTCACCAAACGGGTTTTTCTTCATTTTCTGATGAAAATGTTGTAAAAGCATAATCTGTTTATCTATAATTCTGGCATTGTGCGTGCGATCTTTTCCGGATTCCCTGGTGGCCTAATTTATGTTAAGTCATATACCTCCCCCGTGGCTGTTTTGAAGTGTTCAGAATGGAGACTTGCGCGCCAGGTCTGTGCCAGTGCCAGCGTCCCCAGTGTGAATCGGTCTCTATGGAGAGCACATCACGCTGAAACCATCTGCAGGTCCGTGGGGTGGTTTCTGAAGAAAGAGAGAGAGAGAGAGAGAGAGAGAGAGAGAGAGAGAGAGAGAGAGAGAGAGAGAGAGAGAGAGAGAGAGAGAGAGAGAGAGAGAGAGAGAGAGAGAGAGAGAGAGAGAGAGAGAGAGAGAGAGAGAGAGAGAGAGAGAGAGAGAGAGAGAGAGAGAGAGAGAGAAGGAGAAGAGAGAGATAGATACTTCTGGGGGTTCCACTGTTATCCCGTTTCTCACGTGAAGCACGTAATTAATTCAAATCTCAGAAAGGCGATTGCTCCCCGGTTCAGAACCATACGGAACACAGCTGCCAATTCCTGAGAGTGCGCTGTTTGTCTTATGCCCTGGAGTGTTTGCACAAAAATATGAAAAAAAGTGTTTAGAATGTTGCTCAACCTAGATTTTCAGCGAACGGCCCTTGCTGTCTTCAGACATCAGCGAGGCGCCGTGACGCGCGCGGACTGACAGTCGCTGTGCAGTTTCCACTCGCGGGAGAGCGGACTGACGTCAGAATCCGTCTCATTATCCCGCAGCGCCGTGACTCCCAGTGTCAGTGGCTGTCGCCTCTGCCTCACTATGACACTGGCTGCACTGCACCTCCAGCTGTAATTAATCATGTTACTCACACGATCATGTGTTAGTTAATTACTGTGTTTGGAAGGAGCCGTGACACAGAGGCGTGTGTGCCCCGGCAGAAAGCGGTGACTAATTAGAGAGCGCACTAAACATGGGCGAGATCAGTAATCAACCGGAGTAATGCCTGCACAAGTGTGAGGCAGGGGGTAAAAATTCATATCAGAAATTAGGATAGCCTACTTGGTGCAGGGATTGCTGCGTCCTAACCATAAACGAATATAGGCTATTTTAATTAATTAATGAATGCATAGGAGGGTGATGAAATGGGATGAAAGAATTAGCTTATAGTAGTCAATAAGCCATATGGGGAATAATATTTCACTTCAGGGGCCTGCAGTCCGTTCTGTGTAGTCTTTAAAACGAGCTAATTGAATAAACAACAGCTAAAATGGCTACAGGACATCAAATTAAATCAAGCTAAAGAAATCGATATCATTTTCATGGGGTTAAAAAGGCTTTTTTTAAGAAAAAGAAGTGACATAAAAGTCAGTTATACAAATTCCAGATGAGCAAGTTGTCCCCGGTGTTGAAGGAATCTCCAGACTGACTGTTCAGATTGTTATCACGAACAACAGACCTTTTTGGTGGGAATGTAATTTAGACGTGGCCTCTGGGGGTAACATGTCCAATAATGTCATAATTTTATGGCGAACCTGTGTGTGCAGGGGTGAATTTTGCCTGCAGTGTGAACTTCACACCCTGAGAGGAGAAGTAGAGGCCCCTCCTTCCCAGTGCCAACCCCCACACAGGTACATGGGCTCCCCCCATGTGGGGTCGGTGGTGATGGGGTGTGTATGTGTGTGTGGGTGTGGGGGGGGGACCCACTGGTGGCTGTTAAAGAGGAGCAGTGGGCGTGTGAAAAGAAAACGACACTAATTCATTGGCAATAAAACTGCTCCCGTTCCCAAACTGTGCCGGCCGAATTGCTACCCCGGGCCGGCTAATTGTCATACAGCCGAGGGAGGAAGCCACTGCTGTGCTTCCAGCCAGAGCCTGTGACAAGAGTAAATAACCCTCTAAATAACAAACAGAGGAATGCGAGGTCTGCACGTCACAATGAACTGCGCGGTGACCAGCCCTGCCCCGCGTCGGGCACCTTAACGACACGTCAATGGGGGCCGAGCTCATTCCTGTTCTTTAGCCTCATTAGATGGCACCGCGGCTAACAAATGAATCGCGGGGGCAGTGCGAGGGTGGCTCTGGCTGTTGTCTTGTTATATAGGTCACAGAAAACCAAACAGAATCACCTCTAGCTCTACGGGATGATTAATTCATTCACTGGCAGCGGATCGGTGCACTAGCAGATTGCTCCTTGGTAGAATGCCATGAAAATACAATGGGCAACGAGCTCTGTGAGGGATCTGTAAACCCTTTAGTGACTTAGGCAAGACTAGCAAATGCACGTTTTGGCTCTCCGGAATCAGTGATTTCAAAAAATTATTAGCTCCATGATGCTTTTTTCGTTCTGTTGATGCTCCCCGTCTCCATAATTGAAAAAAAAGCACCCAGTGTGTTTTTTTAAAACAGTTCTCTTTTGTGCAAATCAGATGAAATATTTTTAAGTGTTCTCTGAAATCTGTTTGTCTCGCGCATGTGATATGAACCCAGTGCTGCTTCGTGGCCCTGAAGCTATGGAGGACATTCTCAGCATTAGTTTTCCATGCGCAGGTTGTGTAGAATCTTTGCATGTGCCCATGACAGTGATGTGCCAGTCTGGCTATTGTCAGAACACTACAAAGCCTGTGTCTCCCTTGAGTTCTCCCTGGTCTAAAGTGACATCATTTGAAGTTTCACTTTGATTGGACGAGCCCGCGGTGCCAGCGATCCGCGTGCCCTCGGTCGAAAGCAGCACCCCGCTCCCGATGGATTTACACCTGGCGAAGTATGCGAGGACCCGCCCCTTTGATTCTTGTGAAAGTTAAGGTATGGAGAGAGGGCTGTGTTTCCAAACACCCGAGGACCAGCAGTGAGGTTCAAACCCGCCAGTTGCATCTCCACAGGTGCCGGGTAAATCACCATGTCAGACCTCGGGCAGGGTGGGTGGAGGGGTGTGACCGCTCTTTCGTCTCCGTGACGACTTAATGGGTCTGCTCAAGTGTTGCCACAGCGCAGTGACGAGGCTGCAGATGTGGGTGGACTCTTTGTAGTGCGTTTGCTATTCCCTAAGGATGTGTACTGATACTGGTATTCATTTTCCTGCTGGAATATATATATATATATACTTTCTCTTAGGATTCTCCTAAAAATTATCTGAATAACATAAGGAAAACAAACCCCTTACCATGGACATGCAGTCAGAGCATGATTATGATTTTAATTTTGTGCGGTTGTCAGAAAAGTTATGAACTTTATTTTGGTTGCAAGTGGATGCAGGAGGCCTAGAAAGACTAGTGTCCCTAACTGTCTGACTGCTTGAGCTTGTATTCCATTAATAATACTAGTAACATGAATAACCACTAGAGGCACTAGAGGTCAGTAAGGGTTGCACAGGAGTCGCAGCCAGTATAAACACACTGCTTTTGCGGCACTCCTTTTTTAATACGTGACAGTTAAGTGGTCTCGCCCGTCGCAGGCTTGTCTTCGTCAGGTGTCTGTCATTTTACGGAGGACCTTCAAATGTGAACTTCAGCACCCCAGCGATGACTCTCACACCTGGGGCGTGGGGGTGTGTGTTTCTGGGGGTCGACTTGTGAGGCTGTAAACGCCTGCTCGAGTGACCACAAATCACAGCTGAAAACAGGCGTGCATCTTCAAAGAGGGGGCCGCTCCAAGTGATTTACGGCCCCCGTCGAGAACAAGTTAGACATGGACACTGTCCCTGCACCTGGGCTATTATCAAGCAGCCAGGATGGTCTCTCTCACGAAGCAAAAGACATTCAAATGTACAAGCAGAAGATTAGGCTGATTCAATCTTCTTTCCTTGGAGGGAGCGGGTGGGAGGGGGGTGGTTGGGAAAAAAGAAAAAGAAAACCCTTAAGACTTCAAAAAGGCCTCTCTCTCTTTCTCCCCCTGTGTCCCGAAAGAGTGAAAGGGGAAAGAGATAAAGACAGGGCCTTGTGTATTCAAAGTGCTAATTCAGAACTTATTCCTCTAATGCACTCACGGACCACTTTTAATTGTCTGAGTTTGCATTCAAATGGCATGTTTGCAGCTTTTAATTGCTGGCTGCTTTGAACAAATAATTGAAATGCATGACTTGTGGGGCCTACTTAAACAGCTCTAATGTGCTTGGCTGGTAGGTGCGGGAACCTGTTTTGTTATGGATTCTGACAGATAGCCAGTGTGGTATTTCGAGGGGAAGTTAAAGTTGCCTAAACGGCTACGCTGAGAGCAGCGAGTGTGGCTGTTGCTGGCTATAAAGATCCCAAAGTTATTTCTTGTGCCAGCAGAAAATGCTCTTAACGGTTCAAATAAAGCGCTTTGAAGGCTTTCTGCTGAGCACATAAGAGAGGAATTGCAGCTACCTTGTTTTTTCTTTAAATTCTCTCTTTGTTATGCTGTACTCAAATTGATGAAACCTCCAAAAAAGTGTTTAAAAAGACAGGATATAAATGCCTAGCCTTGTGCTAGTTGCATAGCGCACACACGCAGCAGCATCTTGAATTTAGAATATAAGTGGCGTTTTGTAAATGTTGTATTTTTTCTCGAAGATGGAAATGAACCTATTCTCCTTTCCCAAATCAATCCTGAGGCGGTCGGAGTTCCAGTGTGCGAGTGTCTACTGTTGATAATGCTTTTGAAAACAAAGAATAGGGCATTTCTGACAGTGTCACAAAGCGGTGAGCTATCAGGGGGAGTGTGAGCAGACTTTGTGGCCTGTTTTACTGCAGGCAGCTGTTTCCCCTCTTGGGGGAAGACGCGGTAAAGACACAACCGCGTTGAGGAGCCATACTTTCACCGCCGCGTGGTATTAGCCGCTCCAGTGCACCGGCAGGGCCTATCTGTGCACCAGCTCTAGGAAAGCAAAGAATGAAGGACTGGTAACCTGCATACCTTTTTGACTATTTCTGAAAAAAATTCCGAAAATCTGTTGCAGAAGCCTTGTAGTTCTTGTCAACATTTTTGGTTATATTTGTATTATGTGCACATGCTGAATATTTTCTCATTAATACGGGCTTCTCCGTTCATCAGTGTCCCAACACAATTGCAACCCCCGAACGAGGTGACAAACAGCATTATCATATTTTGTAGAACATTAAGCCACGTCTTTGTGGATCTCAGGAACATCCTGTGCATTGTGTCAGCAGTTTGAATGTGCTGAAGGAATGGCTGAATGCTCAATGCAGGACTCTCCTACCCTCTCCCTCATTACAGCGTTTTCAACCTCAAAGAAAATAAAAATGGACCAGTATTCATGAATTCTTTATAATCGCCACATTCTTTCACCACTTGTCAGATCTCCTGAAAAGAAGAGGATTATCACATCAGATATTTGTTAAGAATAGATCTACCTAGCATATCCAACATCAAAAGCTAACAAGCTATATACAAAACAATAAAAATAGGCTGTCTTAAATTCAACGAAATGTAAACTGTGTTAGAGCAGTTTCCACAACACTTGGTGTTGGCGCCGGTGAGAAGCACACAGGGTTTGAGGTGCTAGCTCTTTTATTTTGCTTAGCTTCACTTCTTTTGGTGTTTTTTGATAAACACACAGGCACACACATATCCACATTGTTATTATGGAGATATTGGTATCATATACCCTTTTTGAGGATTTAATTAAATTTGTAACATTTTAAGCAATCCAAAAAATACACAAAATTCTATTTTTCAGCCAAGAAAAAAAATAATAACACAAAAGGTACATTTGTTAAATCTTAAATTTGTTATCCTCCTTTTTGAGGCTGGCAAAATTATTTTAAAAAGAATTACTTAACAACATGTCCGCCCCTTCATTCATATTGTCCTCCCAAATTTTTGCGTTTAAGAGATAACTTTCCTAAATTCTCAGACAGGTAGTGGCATGTACGCATTGACATGCAGTCCTCAGTGTATGGTTCATGATTAATTGAACAGCTTGTTAACTTTATGCAAATTGAAGAGAATGATCAGTAATATCGACAGGTTAAATTAGCTGAAACCAGGAGTCCATATACAGAATGGATGCAAAGCATGCTGGGAAATCTCAAAGTTCAGGAAAGGGAGACAGGGCTTTCCATTTTTGAATTTTCCGTTCAACTTGAAAACTCAAAACTGTGACTAATGATTATGTCGAAGGCTTTCGCTCGTAAGGTATGTTTAGTTATGTTTAGCTGCGAGCAGGTTGTTTTTTTGAGCGGGCTTTTCCCTTCAGTCCAACTTGAATGTGTTGAATCTGGTTCAAATTCAAATTCCTGCTATCATTTGATCGGCCAGAGCTTGCCCTCTCATCTTAAATGAAGGTAGTGTAGCGTGAATATGGTTCGCTAGATGTGGGGGGGCTGAATGTTCTGTGTAGAAAGAGGAGGTTCAGTGAGAGCCCCCCCCCACACCCCCAAAATGCCCAGCGACGGCACGGTTACCCCGCTGTGACGAGACCACCCACTTAGGGGTGAGGGGGGATTTTAAGCCTCCCTGCCTGTTTCATTCTTCCTCCCCTTTTTTTTGGAGTCTGTTTGCAGTTGTACCCAATTGTGCCAGCCATAGAATTACCCCTTTCCTCTGTGAAACCAAGACGGTACTGTCAATCTTTTTTTTTTCTTTTTTTTTAAGTGTAACATATATTCTGAAGGACTTCCAAAAAATGTCAAGCATGAATTAAGAAACGTCAAGTGTTAGGATACAATGAAAAAAAATGCTTCTGAGAAAATATTTTCGCATTTTCATATTTCTGATCAAACGTTTTATACTTAATCTTTAAGTCCTTATACAAAACAAACTAGTTTTATTCCTCGATCAGCTAAATATTATTCTTGCTATATGTGATATGCAGAAAGAGTGTAGAAGCTTTGTGTGTATATATTTAATTAAATGTTTTGGCAGATTTGTACCGCTGTACATCATTTTAAAGTTGTGATTATAACCTTTGTATTGGCAGATGGACAGTCCCCATTAAAGCGCCATCAGTGATTAGTTGTATTGTTGACTTCGTCACCTTCGTTGGAGTAAAGAAAAGGGAAGGAAAGGCACGGTGAGTTCCCTCCGCGCTGCCACCCAGCATCTGGGCTGAGAGATCTTGTCTGTTTGGATTCCCCCCGCACCGGCGCCCCACCCAAACACGTCCGTCCCCAAGTCCCGGCCTTCGTTTAACAACCTGTTTCTATCAACGTTTCTCACAAAGCGCAACAAAAAAAGGGGGAGGGGGAGGTCCCATCCCAGCAGGCCTGACATCCCAAAAACATTGCCCCGCTAAACCCTCTGCCACCTCCATCCCCCAATGCGATATACAAACAACCTTTTTTTCCCGTGCGCACTGGGGAGGGCCAGGCAGTAAACAGAGAGGAATGCTTTTCGGTGGTTGTGGGTGAAGGAGGCAGGGTGGGGAGTGGGGGGGGTGGGGGAAGGGGGCGAGGGGAAATATTGTTCAGCAATGACACAGAAGTAATTTGGGTCTTACCGACTGATTCCATCAGGGCCTTTGTCGTCTCAAAAATGTTTGACCCAGAGGTCCCTGTCACCCCTGTTGTTAATGGCAGCTAAAGCAAAGTGACAGTCCCAGAAAGTAAAACATTTCACAACTAATAGCTCCCCTCAAGAGGCTTATGTATAAATATTTAAGCTCCCCCACGCTCCCCCCCCAACCCCTTGTCCCAAATACTAGGGGGTCTCCATGGTACATTTTTACATAATACAAGTAGCAGAGCAATATGTATCAGTGCGCTATTTGTTGCCAGTTTTGCATTTCACAGCAACAAAATCTTTAAGTGAGCCAGGGTTGATGTTTGCAGGTTGCTACGGCAGCCAGATAGGGCACGTATGAAAAACGTCCTGCCTTAGATTAAACTCCACATGGGATGTGTTCGCGGGCTAAAATCCTCTTACTCCAGCTTCTAACCACAGCTTCCGAAGGTAGTTCAGGCTCCTCTGAAATTAAACGATCTCTTCCATGCCATCGTGTGAATTTTGAAAGCGTGAGTTTTGTGCTGATCCCCCCAGCCCATGTGGGACATTGCCGTATAGTGATTTAACCGCATTATGGCATCAAGTGCCCAGGGCTGAAAGCATAGTATGATTAGTCCATTCAACTAAATATGTGGCGTGTTGTAATGGTTTGACGTGGCATGAATGATTGTCTACATGAACAATGTGGTTACACAACTCGTTGAATTATCTCTGTCAAACTTTGGAGTAATCTGAACCGATCCTCTTAAAAGTATTTAAATGAAGACATTAGCACACCAATGGGAGCCATAGCAACCATGTATACAGTCCTCTTCAGGGTGCAACATACAGTCTTGGAAAAGCCAATGGCACCACCTCCATCATGCAGGCAAACAAACAAACAAACAAATAAACAAAAAGACTAGGTCTAGAAACTTAGAACATCACATTATAATGACAGAATGATTTAAAAATAAAATAATACACCAGCAGGGGAAAAAACGCTTTAATAAAGGACAACATAATAAGTTACAAAAACCCCCACAAAATCCAGTTGCGTTTGAAATAAGACCTGTTTGTATATTTAGATCTGGGTTCTATCATTCCTGAGTGATTGCCTATATTTAGAGGGGGAGCACACTTACGGCCAATGTCATTTTCTAATTAATCTGTTTATTGTGTGTGGTAAAGTGACAAAGACTGTGCTGTTACTGTGTTGAGGCTGTGTGTGGCTACAAGGCTCTGCTTTCTCTCGTCTTTTTCTTCTCTTCAGCTTGGAGGAACAACTCTCCCCCTAGTGGTCATGATTCGCGTGCACCCAAGTTACAGGTATTAAAAAAACAGACATGGAGTAATGGACGCAGCCATAAAGTTCCCGCTTACGGCAATCGTGTTACAGGTTTTCCGTCGTGAACAGATACGCGTTGGTTACCATGTGGTATGAATTCTGTCAATGAAAATACAACCCCCTCACATTTGGGTCATGTATCCAATATCAGACTACATCATAATGGTTTATTCAATACAGATGATTTCAAACATTACTGCTCCAACTGAAACAGCAATTATGATTATGTTTGTGAAAATAATATTGCATCCCCATGTACTTCATTTCCATACTGGGAAAACTGTTATGTATTAATATAGCTTGTGGCCTAATTGGGTTCTGCAAAGCAGATTAATTAATTCTTGGCTAATAGGCACAAACATTAAAAAACAAACTTCTTTACACTTTAGCTCAGACTGAGTGTAGCAGTTTTAAGCAACCAATGTAAATTATGCAGATTGTGTTGATTATGCAGACAAAAGAGAATTTGTTTTATTGGAGGTGGTGTTTAAATATACAGATTTCCTGGCATATAACCAAGTGAACATTTGCATAAATAAGCCATGCTTTAAAAATCTACTTCAAATTTATTTTTGCTTGTCTTGAATTATTGTTATTTATTTATGTCCATTGAAAATATGGTATTGTTTTTTTCTTCCTCAAAGTAAACTTGTGTTTTTACATGACTTACTGTAGCCATATTAGCAGTTTTAGATTTTTTCCAAAAATCAATCCAGAGTACGTTAATAACACTCTAGTTGCAATGTTGTGTGATATGGAGGCGACATTTGCTGCTTCCTTTCCCTCATTTATATTATCCAGATTATGTTTTTAATAATGCATACTTGTAGCGATAAATGCTTATTTATTGCAACAAAGACAATATATATATGATTGTTTTGGAATAATCTCTAATGATGTGTTGCCTTGCTTTCGCCGTCAGAAGTGTTACAAACTGAATCAGTTAACACGGGCTTCTTTTCGTCTGAAATCTGCCTCACTATCTCACAGTGGAGTTAAGTTCCTGTGTTCGCTGCAGTGTGTTTTCTCGACGGGACACAATGTGTCCCTTTTCGTGAAGCGCAATTAAACCGAAGCGTGGGAGAGAGCAGTTATTCGCACCTTACCGCACCGGCTCACTCGGGCAAACAGCGCGCGGCACGGCCGCGTGACTAGAGCGCGAATCCCCAGGATTCACATTGACAACCTCACAGAAACACGGTCTGCCGTCCTCAGCGAAAAAGCCGCCACAATCAGCAAAACACCAATTAACAAATGGAATACATGTTACGCGTCAAACGTTTCAGGTGAGACAGGGCTCCAAGCTGTTTGCCTTTCCCCTGAAAGACCTTTAAATACTTGCACGATTCAATCAAACAGAAGCTCATTGGCTGGTAGAATAATAGCTACGAACATTTAGGAGATCTGTATCCGCTATTGATGTTGTTTAATACCCCATGGAGAAATACATCCACTTCTTATTCAGAAACGAATAAAGGTTCACTTTAATTTGTTGAGGGAATGGAAATGACAATCTTTCTGTTTCAAAAGTTATTTAAAGGTAAATTAATTACATAATTAATTCCCCCAAATAAAATATCATAAATGTAATTATTGGCATTGTTTATTTGCTTGGCAAGCAGACACCCTTTTATAGCATGCCACATATATCTTATGTTTTCAATCTATTTAGACAGATCAGAATTTGTTGAATCTGTTCAGGTAAAGTACATTGTTCAAGAGTACAAAGATAGCATTCCACCTTGGAATCAAACATACAGCCTTCTGGTTTATGAAACACTCCTCACTGCCAACTCAGTGGTGTGCAATCGCTAGTTCCAAAAAAATCATATTGAATCTAAAGAATGAAACATCTTTAATCCATCGAATCTAATATCCAGGGCACACTAGCATGTGATATATAAAAAAATACATATGCTGCATCTTAGTTTGAATTCCTCACCGCGTTATTGTGTAAGAGTACAGTGACAGGAATGAGCCTTCCGAGCAGAGCCCAGGCATAGTTTAAATGATGAAATAAGAGTGGACTCAAGTGGGAGTGGACAATGTACCGTCCGCAAGCATGCGTTTAACTGGTCCCAAAAACCCAGGGCTTTTGCTCCGGGTCCAATGGCCCATTTGAAAGGACGATAAATCAGGTCACTTCTTTACATGAGATAATTCTTAAAAGTTAAACAGCCATAAAAGGCTAAAGAACTCTGACCTTCACAATCTAACTGAGCAAGAGAAGCCAATGATGTGTACAAGGCCCACTCTCCGTGTGCAGATTATGATAAAATATGTCTCAGCGCTGCGAAAAATAACTGTACGTCTTCCTTGACATATATAGGGCCAGTATTTCAATAAGACCCCAATTTATTTTGCACTAAAATGTTTTATTGTTCACCATAAAGCATATGGCAAAGTAGGCAGGAGGACGGGTTTGCCTCAGCGGGGTATGGTGATCTTGGCTGTATTGTGCTCTTTACCAGAGGGGAGGGGGAGGGGGGGGGGCACGTTTTAATACCAGTACGCAAATCTTTAGATGAAAGAGCCATAAAATCACCACACTGGGTGTAACCCTGTTTGTCGTTTGACTTGACCTCTGCAATTCAGACTTTTAAAAAAAAAGGGGGAAATCATTTTGGAATGAAAATGAATTATTTCACATTTGTATTTAACTTTGCAGCTGTCATATTTAGTTTTTTTTAATCTCTTGATTTAAATGTTTTTATTTTATTTTATTTTTTACAAATTTTACTCTATTTCCTCCCAATTTGGAATGTCCAGTTGTATTTGTAAGCTGAGCTCATCGCTGCAAACCCCCTCTGTCAATTCGTAAGAGAAGTCTTTGAAACACACGTGATGCGAGACACTGCTTCTTTTCACTCTGCGGTCCACCAGTTAAGCTCGCACAGACACAGAGTCGGATTAGCACACTCCATGTGCAGCTTGTGCAGGCAGACTGTGGATGCCATATTGACCAGCGGGGGTCGCTGATGTGTGATGAGACATGGACATCCCACTGACTGAAGAGTGTTTTTCCAAAACTCAAGTCCCTTGACCAAAAGTGATTTTTGGAAAAATACTCTACAATTACGCTCTGCCCTGTGGCTGCTGGGCACTGAAAGAGTCATATCAGACTGTGGGGCACACGATGAGCCACCCAGCAGCACATTTTGATATTTTTAAGTTGGTGTGCGTATTTTATTATATATAATTATTGTTTGAAGGAACAAAAACACTGACAGCCTTAATTCAATGAAATTATCTCCAGTGAAAAGTATGATAACTGTGAAAATATGGTCCAAATTGTATTGTTTGGACAGAGCAGGGTAACCGTGCTAGAGAGAAAGAGAGAGCGATAGACGAATCAAACCTGTTTCTTTTAATTTGTCATAATGCAGCTCTCTGCTCCTGTGCTCCATAAGTGAAACTGAGTACTGGTTAAATATTACTGACGTTTCACATTTTAGGAGATTATGTTATTTTCAGGCCAGTGAGTCTGCTTATTCCTGTGTTGATGACCCTCCTGGGAGCAGTGTGTATACATTCATTCCTATTATGTCTAGAACGGTTTCATCTGTATACTTCTTTTGCAGGATTTTCCCCTCCTGTCAGATCGCTGTTGAAGTGAACTGCCTTCCCTGCCTAAACACAAATCATCACCAGCGCAGCATGCTGGTATTGTAGCTTTGTATCACTGGGCTGTTCTGAGATCGTTAATTCGGCACTTGCTTTGTTAACGTCCAACTGGCAGGAAGAGAGCCCATAAGACCACGATCCTTATTGTATCATGTTGTTGTCATAGAAACATAGGGGTGCCATACAATTAAATTGACACCCCAAGGCCACTGTACCATTCTGATCGCTTGCCATATGTTTGGGATACCAAGTCAAATATAGCAGTGTCTTTCACTGGCACTGCTCAGCTCAACATTGGCTTCATTACAGTGCACCAACACCCATGCTGGCAGGCCTTATTTCAATATGCAGTTGACCTATTTTGCTGTACTGAGTAATGCAGCATTACCCTGAGAAAAGGCTCACTTTTCTCATATCTGTATTCCAGTGAAAATACTTTGATTACACTGATGATATTCCACTTTCAATTTGCTGTGGGGAAACATCAGGAACGGCTGTTTTTGCATGTGATCGTATAAACCCGGGAATGCTCAGAGGAATTTGATTTTGCACTACTTTTATATATATGTGTGTGTATATTTGTAAAAATACATTTAATATATATATATATATATATATTTCTTTTTATATATTACAACTGTTTAGGGTAATAATCTTTCAAATAAAAGAGAGTCCTTTCAGGCATATGTTTGTATCTTGGACAGGCACTAAACTGAAGGTAAAACAAACAGGCCCCTGCAGTGATGGGAGAATTCCGCTCCATTGAGGAAGCAGAGAGAGTTTTTATTAAAGCCTTATTGCTACAAGCAAGATTCCCCATTATTATCTGGGGTCATTTACAATGCCGTAACGCATTCAGACATTGGGGAGGGCTGGGGGAGGGAGGGGGGTAATCCCGTGATAAATTCTTTGCCGTGCCCTTCAAGGTTGTCATAGCAGGTTCATAAACAGCATTTATAACAATCTAGCCTGGGGAGAAAGTGTCCAACGCTCTGTTTAGCATGCAGAAGATATTCTGACTGGATAGGCCTGGTTTGGGCCTGGGTCCAATTGTGACAGAGCCAGACTAAATGTACCACTGGCATAATAAAAAAGAAAAAGAAAAAAATATGTTCAATGCTCAAAAGTACAAGCAGCTAGCTTCAAAGAAAATGTTTATGAAGGTTAAAGGAGAGGGGGGGAAGTGGCCGATTTTGAAACGCGCTTCGAACATTGCAATTTTGTTTATGCTTCATCTGAGGAGTTGTCAACGTGCACTCAAATCAAAACTACCCTTGCACAGACGTGTTGTCAGCATTGTTTGCAGAAGTAATTCATATGCAAAGGCAGTAATATTTTGCGGGTTGAAAGCAGAGCGAGAGTAGCCTGAGATTTCTGTGGATGATCTAAACCAAAAAAAACCTGCAGACGGTGAGTAGAGCATTAACACAGGCGAGCGGGCTCCTCCCTGCACGCGCATTAAAGCCCCAGATTTCGCCCGGCGTCGTCCATCTCCGCTCCATGCGGAGCATGGGAGACAAGCCCTAGTTTCTGCGCGCGCCCCTCAGCAGATGCCACAGTGATAATATTTAGCGAGCCTATTCTGCCGCAAACTATGTGGAAGCAAACTTCCCAGGTATGCGATTAATCATAATTAAGCCGGGTGTGACAGTAGCGCAGAGATGGCAAGAGTCCCCCCTCCCCCTCCCCACAGCCTACCGCCTCTCTTCTTTTTTCTTTTTTTCCTGACAAAAATTCCTGGAGGAATACCATCTTGTTCCTTTCCCCCTGTGGGTTATACTATAACTGTTATTACAGCCCTCACACTTAAATTGAGGTACGGAATGATTCAGTGCCATAATAAATAGATATATATCTAATAAGCCAAGTACCCACTGCCTTGCCTGTGCATTATGGGAAATTGTCAAGGGTTCTGACCTCCTGCGGAAGGGCCAAACAGCCCCGAGGACAGCAGGCTCTTGTTTCTGACACTCCTCCTGCTCAGATCTATTACTGTGTGTCTCACAAGGCTAAGTACCATTTAATTTAGCCACTGTCTCGTATTTATCTTCTTCTCTTGATTTATTGAATTAGCATGGCCACATGGTGAGCACTTTGTGAGGTAAAGCACGGAGGGTAAAAGTAGAGAACGTCACCCGCTGCATTGTAGAAGAACTGACAGATGAGAACAAATGTGTTGCCACTGTTTCATAGATTCTGAGTTTTGTCTAAACTTGAAGGTCATCAAGCTGGCGTCCCATTGGCTGTTTGAACATATATAATATATATACTGTATATACAGTATGTGTGTGTTTCTTATGTTATAACAGCCAAAATATACAATATAATAATACAGACACCCATACCCACACATATTATATATATATGTATATGTGTATAATGTATATGTACAGGATGCATATTCCTTGGCTAATTGTGTGATTTACTATATTTGCAGTTATTATTCTTTCTTTGCTCTTGTAATGACATATCATAATCAGCACATGCACAATATGCTTTTCTTTCACCATTCAGAAACGATTTCTTTTCTTGCGTGGAAATAATTATCATCGACTGTACACTGAATCGTTTTCTTGGATAACAATCCTGTTTAATGCGTGTCTGATTGCTTTGTAAAGAAAACAAAGGGTGAAAAAGCAATTAAGTCAAGTAATAAAAGCGTAAGTACCATAACATGCAACATTAAATGCCTATTGGAGTTCATAAATTACACCAAGCACACACTGTTTCTTTGAGATGTTGACTACAGGAAAATTTGGAAGATGCATTGATTTTCTCTACAGGAAGACACAGTCAGGTTTTCTAATCAACATGAGTAACAGCATGGGTTTAAAATACATTTCCTGAATCACGCCGGTGATTTAAAAATGAAAAATTGGAAAACAAAATGCATCAGAATCTAAATTGACATGCCAAATTCAAAATACAGTACCCTCTGAAATTATTCACACCCTTGATACAGATGAGCAAGGAAGGCTGTATAAAATAAACAATACTGGTAATGAGCTACTATATTGTATACAAAAAAAGGAAAATGAATTGCTCAGAGAAAAAGATTTTGATTAATTCTTTTTCCCAAAAAAAGATGTCACATTTATTCACACCCCTAATAATTATTTTAAATAAAATCCAACAAAATTAAACCTGCATTAACATGCTATTTAAAAAAAATGCATTAGTTCTCAATCTTAGGGAACTCTATTGTGACCTGTCATGGCTTCTTGTTTCAGTGGGGTATAAAAATGAGTTAACATATATTTATGTAAAATCAATTTGCCATCCATCACCATGGGGAAAATCAAAGAACTCGTAGAAGATAACAAGACAAAGGGTTGTTGACCGAGTCAGGAGATGGTTAAAAACAAATAAATGAAAAAATAAAGATACCACTTTCCATTATTAGGCCAATAATTATGAAATATAAAACCACTGGAACAGTGGTAAACATGCCTGGTAGAGAACATAGGTGCATCTTGCCCTCATGCACAGTGAGGCAGATGGTTTGGAAGGCAAAGAAAAATCCAAGGACTAAAGTTGGAGATCTACAAAACCTGGTTGCATTTTGGGGACACAAAGTCTCCAAATCTACCAATAGAAACCACCTTCTTGTCAATTTGCTTTTTGGAAGGATTGCCAGAAAAAAAATATTTATTCAGGGCAATCAACAAAAATAAGCATCTGGAGCTTTTTGGCCATGCACACCAGCGGTGGGTTTGACATCGGCAGAAGGAAAATAACTTATAGAACATCATGAAAATGATACCCACAGTGAAATATAGTTGTGGATCTTTACTGTTATATTCTCTTTTTTTGCATGTACTGGCTTTGGGGCTCTTGTTAAAGCATCAGTGCAGTCACTTTAAAATCAGTTAACTTCACTTGAAAATTATCATTGGGTAACAACAGAACTAATATAAAATGAAGCAAGTTATCATTACATAACGTTATTTCATAGCTAGTCAAAAAGATGCTTCCATCAGCGTAACGGTAACGTTAGCTAGCTACCCATGTTAGCGTTGGCATAGTATGTCAGATAAGGTTACAAAGCTATTGTAAATATATTGCCAGCTAGCTACACAATTATAATACCATTGTGCTGTTAATGATAAATGAATATGTACAGGTATCTGCCAAAATAAAGGAAACACTTGAGTAAATGAAGGGTGACTCTCTGTGGCTCAGTTGGTAGAGCATGGCGTTGGCAACGCTTAGGTTGTGGGTTCAATCCCCACTGGGGCCACATATACTGAAAATGTATGCATTCACTACTGTAAGTCGCTTTGAATAAAAGCGTCTGCTAAATGGCATATATTATTTATTATATTAAGGGTTCTGGCGGCTCTGTTATGGTGTTGGGTGCATTTTCCTACCATGGTTTAGGTTCACTCAACCTCTTAGAGGGCAAAGTAAACACCAATAAATACAAAGCCATTCTTCACACAATTAAACACAGGAGCAGTGCCTGAAAAAAACTGCCTGTTTGCATTTGTATGGAACAGTACGTGTCCTATGATGATAAAGTCCCATACATTCCCATGTAAAGTTTCTTATTTTGAGATTTCACATAATTTTGCAACTCTGGGTGTGAATCGTTTTAGAGGTAGCCTACTGTATATATCATGAGAGAGAGAAACCTAAAACACTGCTTAAAATCGCTACCCAGGAATAAGAAATAAGTGCATCACGTTTAGATTGAATAGATGCCTCAGTATTGATCATTGCAGGAAAGCAGGATTGGAGTGCAAGAAGAACCTGTGGACTCGAGGTGCTGGTTGGCACGACAAAACGATCCCACAAATCGTATAACAGGGCTTGCGAAATACCTGTCCGTCTCAGTAAACACAGAGATTGCCATTAGCCTGGCCAAGATGAAAGCACGAGCGGTGTGGCGGGCGATGGTCCCCATCACAACCTGTTATCAGCGGATGGTGCTGAGAGACAGACATGACGTGACGGCCGTGTTAAACGTGGCAAAGCCGGCGGGTCTGATTAAAGATGAGATCGACTACGGTCCCCTCGGAACAGGGAAGGCGCTGGGGCAAGTTGAGCGGCGATCCGGAAAAATGGCTTCGCGTCTCTTTTGAACCGCCTTTTCTCTTTTCTTTTGACAATGGAATTAGTTACTCCGTCTCGACTGTGGGAGGAAAGTCGAGCGTTAATTGCCTTTTTTAGCCAAAGAGTTTGGAGGCTGGATGAAAGCGCGAGCGTGCCATCTGTAGCAGCCGTGCACTGGAGGCAATAGCCCTGAGAGCCTGCATTCTGCAGTGACGCCACTGTTTTTCTCGCTGAGTTGTGCGATTTAAATGAGGAATAATAATCCCGTAGGTTAAATAATTTAGCCTTTTTTTTACTTTTTAATAGTCTGCGCATACAGCGTTCGCCGACCCGTCCCATCAGATTCTGTGTCCCAGGATAGGAGACTCAGAGACACATGTTCCAATTAGGTAAAATGTTGTACAAAGTGAGTAACTTCCTCCTCAAGTGTTTGTGTACCTGTGGTTATTAACAGCCATTTTCACTGTCACTTTTCTCAGGTCTAAAATCACATTTGACCTCTTCCAAAAGATACAGTTGTTCCGAGCGATATATGATCTATGTCATGCATCATTCCCAGAGCCCCTTCCCTGCTTATCTGGAAAGGTGTCCATTCACGGTCAAGAGTGCAAATTTCATCCCTTACACAGCCACAAGAATTTCTCTATATTTATTTCATTTTGAGAAATCAATGCTTGCCTAGTAGGTTAACTGGTATATTTGATATATACATAGTACCATTTTTGCATATATACAAATTACGGCATGTATCCAAAGTACTGTCATATTTTGGAAAAGGCAGGGAACTAGAGTTATGACTAACTTTGAGATTGCACAAGGGAAAAAAACTATGGGGCTCCATGCACTCCCTTCATAATGCTGCCACTGATTCACTTGTTTGGTGCGCTGGTATTTTTTGACTGCGTACACACATGTAGGTTTTGGGACATAAAGAGGATGCACAAAGGCACGTACGCCCAAGCTGCGTGGCCTTTAAAGGTGTCCCGCACAGCAAACAGCCACATTCTGTTTGATTTCATAAATAATTTGAGTCACCGGGGGGACGCGCTTAGTTTTAGGCTTAAATATGTTGTTTACCGATGCCACATGTTAGCGGGACAGACGCCGAGTGACGCTACACAATGGGGGCTCCTTTGTGTTTGCAGAAGGCAGGAATCTCACCCAGGGCTCCAGCGCCTGGCACGGAAACAAGAGCGGCCCTTTCGCGGGATGTTTGTGTGGAAGCTCCACTCATCCAGAATGGCTTGGGGGGTGCCGGTGGTCCCAGCTGAAAGCCGAGCTTCCTAACAGGACGAGCGTAATGAGACACGTTTCCTTAAGAGCGAATCGTCAAGTGTTGAGGAGGGGGGAAATTAATCAATTCTGCAAATATGTCTCCTTCGCACATATCCGCACCTGTTCGTGCTCCTGATGGTAACCTGAAACATTCAATTATTTAACTGGTTCAGACGCAAAATCCTGTGTCGCGGTCCCCCTTGCAGTGTTAGATTAATGATAGCTAAAATTACACTTCATGCACCGCGCACATTACTAGGTCAGTTTATACATTTATCGTATATTTTCCTGCTATTTTGCTTATTGTTTACTGCATTTATTTTGTGTTGTTATGTCAGTCAGTCTAAATCTTAAGTCCTGGGAAGTCCTGTCTCAGTATATGATCCCAGAGGGATAATTCCTTTGTAGCAGCGCTGTATATTACAGGTCAAAAGGGCTCAATCAGAGCATCACATTCCTCCTACGCTGTTGAAGTGCTGGGCCAAATAAACGCTGAAAGAAATGGTAAAACGTGAAGAGGGAAAAACAGACTCAAAGAAAAAAGTTTGTTGTTATTTGTGTTTAACTTGAAGTGAATACCTTGAATGAAAAACACATGCAGAAGTACCAGGACCTGAAACAAGGAAACAAAGCTTGGGGGGTTGACTTGCTCCCGGGCCTTTCTGTCAGCGGATAGGGAGAGAGCAAGAGAGAAGGATAGAGGAGTGAGTGAGGAAGATGGGGAGGAAAAGAGAAGGAGAATAGAGTGTAAGAAGAAGAGAGAGAAGGAAGGAGAGGGGGAGAGATGCAGATTGTGGGAGAGAGACAGAAAGAGAGAGAGAATGCCTATCAGCATTCTCAGTTGAGTGTTCTCATCCTTCAAATACATTTATTTTCATCTCAGCTGACATTCGATCACCCCTTCCTGTAGACCCAGCTCACATATTACTCTTTGAAAGTATATAGAGGGAAGCTGCATGCTCTCCTTAGGGTGTGGGATTAGCACTGCGATATAAAGCCTAGAATGAAAATATAGAACCATGTGGGATGATTCAAATGCATGTACAGGTAACAGCCAAAATAAAGGAAACACTTGAGTAAATGAAGGGTTCTGGTGGCTCTGGTGTGGGTTTATTTTCCTGGCATGGCAAATGCCGACAAATAGAAAGCCATTCTGTTTGATCACCCTCATCCTATGGTGAGGGATTTCTATCCAGATGGGAGTGGTCTCTTCCAGGAAGACAATGCCCCATCCACATGGCACGAGTGGTCACTGAATGGTTTTATGAGCATGAAAATGATGTAAACCATATGCCATGGCTGTCTAAGTCATCAGATCTCAACCCATTTGAACACTTATGGGAGATTCTGGGGCAGTGCTTTCCACCACCATCAACAAAACACCAAATTATGGAATTTTGCATGGAAGAATGGTGCTTCATCCCTCCAGTAGAAATCCAGACACTTGTAGAATCTATGCCAAGGCACATTGGAGCTGTTCTGGTTGCTCATAGTGGCCCAACACACGCTATTAAGACAATGTATGTTGTTGTTTCCTTTATTCTGGCAGTTTGCCTGTAAATTGATAGTGAAAATTATAACTTGTCCATCCCGATAAAATGATAAAAATTCATGACCGTTGAATGTAAGTCAATTTTACTAACAATATTTTACATTACATTACATTACATTACAGGCATTTGGCAGACGCTCTTATCCAGAGCGACGTACAACAATGACGTCATGATCACCTGTAAAAATGATCATTTTTAACAGGTGTATTACAGGTGTCAAATGAAACATTTGAGTCATCAAGATTTATTTAGTTTTTGGCAAAGTTGTCTCAAAAGCCTATTGTACAGTGTTGTCAAAGTAACCCCCGACACACACACGCATGCACATTAAAAAAAAAACTTTAGAAAAGCACGTGGCTCGTCAGTGTTGATGACTAAATCGCGGTATTGGTTTTGTGACAAGACAGATTGCATGTAGAAAATGGCCCTTGATGCCTCAAAATCCACAGCAATTAACAGCCTCTTGTTTATGACAGTAAACAGCAATACATCTCCTTCAGGAGGGAGGCGGTACCTGGCGTCCTCACAGTGGAGCAGACCGCGCGGTGCAGGGGGAAAGCGTGCGAGGCGGCCGGCCAGCTGGAGCTGTTTTCCTTATTTACACTGTGGCAGGAATTAAACGCGGTTTACGATGTCACGTCAAATACGTTTTTACTAAGGTGGCCATGTTCATAAGTTTATCGTTTCTCACCTTTCTGACGTGCTGAGGTACCCGGGATCCAAACAGGGCCAATGAAGGAATACTCCCTCTACTGGACGGAAGTGACGGCGCACATAACTTTTCCAGTGTTTTGCCTAATAACTAACCCCAGAGATTCGAACTCCTGGATTCAACCAAAACCTCAAAGACATTTTAAATGATTATGGATAGGGCATAATATTACAACAAAGTGATTGTTTTCCCATTCAGATGATGGATTAATGATGGATTTTTCTCAGCCCAGACGAAGCTTTATTGTAATGAAATATACATTTGTTCCAGGTTGCCTTTATTTGTCTTGTTGAGTTTTTGATCAAATGACACTTATCCTTTACACTTGTTCTTTAGGACAATTTAACAGTTTTTGTTGTAATCCAGAGGTAATTTACTTATGTGCCACTACATTCATGTGGAACTGTCTGTGAATGGCCAGGTTCTTTATTCTGCTTTCATTAGGTGTTTTTATTAGGTATTTATTTGCAGTTTAGTTCGTCATGACATCATCCGTTCCTGTGCCTTACGGGATTGTGCATTGCAAAGGATGGTGCAGGGAAAAGAACTCCCGGATAGGGTTATAGTTTTATCACTCACCTTGTGGTAGTTAAGTCCTATTTTAGTCTCGCTCGAAGGATAACAGGAAGTCAAGTAAAAAGGAAAAGTAGTTTTCACTCCCTCTCACCCCCTGAGGCACGTTGAACAGAACAACATTTCTTTTTGGAAGTACATATTTCTCTAGAATGTCAGTTTTAGCCTTTTCAAACGGGCTCCTGTGGACGGGAGCTGGCGGGTACGTCTCAGACATCCATGCAGTGCGGAGAAGAAAGAGTCTGCAGGAGTGCTGCTGACGCCATGTGGCATTTGGAGTGAAGCTTGTTGTGTGATCTTTCCTAGTGAAGTAGGTGCAGGAGTGTTTGGATTGGAGCTGATTTTTTTCTTCCTTCTTGGTGATGTGGGGCATGGGAATGGGTACCTGGGTTGGGATTGGAGGTTATTTTGTCTTCAGTGCTTGAGATATTTGTGAGGGAATGGGTACCTTAGAGTGTAGGTTACCTTGTGTTCCTGCTTGGCAACGTAGGTGTGGGAGTGGGTGCCCACGTTTGGAGTTCAGCTAATATTGTCTTCCGTGTAGGCAATGTGTGTGTGAGAGTGGGTGCTTTTGTTTGTAGTGGAAGTTATTTTGTGTTCCTCCTTGGCGATGTATGTGGGTGGGGTACCCGTGTATAGAGTGCAGGTTAGTTTGTGTTTGGTGTTTGAGAGATAGGTGTGATGGTGGGTATCTGTGTTTTGTGTGAAGGTTGATGTTCCTTTTGTTGTTGGAGGAGAAGGCCTTACCACTCAGAGGTGTGGAGCGGCTAACTCGGCTAACCCAATAAAAAAAGGAATGTACTCCACACTGTCCTACTCGATTCAACAAAACACCACCACCACAGGCCAGCATGGTGCCAATTAGTATGTTGCAAGCAAACATATGCCCCCCCTGTAGTTTCTGATTAAAGTGCATATTGATGGTATAAATTACCTCTGAGTACAATAGATTGTTGGGCATATATATGTAAATGTTTAATTAACCCATGCCTAAATCACTGGGCTGGTTAGAAGCAGAGGTATTAATCCACTGATATCAGCAATAACCTGGGTCCTCAGCCCAAAGTGTGGCTCCGTGTGACAGATTAATTTGGGGTACTAGAGCAGTTTACCCCTGCTCATTAGCATAACAGCTAACTCAATTCATTAAGGGGCTGTTATCTGTGTTTGTGTTTTTCAATAGTTTGGTTCTGAGAGGGAGGCAACTTTGCATTTTCTGCACAATCTTGAACCAGATCCTAGAGCAGCAAAAAGCCTATTCAGATACAATAACAATAACCTGAAATATGTTGACAATCTGTAACATCATATCACAGATTCCATTGTAAATTCCATTATTCATTCATTATTTCAGTTCATACATTTTATTTAAAAACCAAATCTTAAAAAATGACAGAATCCTCATTTAAAAAATTTGCCCATCTAAAATATCAGGAGATAATATGTACAACGTTCACCACCTGGTATGGTGAAGCTTATCAAAAATCTTCTGTAGATGATTATATTTTGATGGAGATGGAGAACTTTATTAAAATTGCTTTCATTCATTTATGTATTTAATATTTATTAATGTATTTTTAAATTATTATTATTGATGGTAAAAGTGGAGTTTGAATGCATGTGGACTGGTGCTGGAAAGTCCCAGTGATGGCTGGGCCTGTTTAAACCCTGCTGGACTGATTGATGTAAAAATGCCAGCCTGTTTCATCAGGTGCTGCTGTTCTCTCAGGGTTTGGGTGGATCACAGAGGGAGTGCGGAGCGCGCTGGGCCCGTCCCGTCTCGGGGGGGCGTGCTGTTTTGCCTCTAAGGTAAGAACGGGATGCAGAGGATTTTGGAATTAATCATCGTGCTCGGGTGCCGTGTGTGTATTTCGGGGGGGGGGGGGGGGGTGGCAATTACGGCGCCCCGGCTGGCCGTCCTGTCGCGGTGACACCCTCCCCCGGGCGGCGGCAGGGAGGTGGGGGCATGGGGGGGCATGCGACCCAGAGCCGCACCATGAAAGAGCTGCCAGAATGCCCCCTCCCATCCCAGACACCTGCCCCTGTCTCCTTTGTCAACTTTCACCTCCTTAGGCCTCCAACAGAAAGCAGCTTTGCATAGCTAAATTCTTTTTTTCCCCCTCTTTGTTTAATTAATTAAACATATTAAGTGAAAACAAGATTGGATGCTTTATATATTTAATATTCCAGCATGCTTACGTATTTACTGTAATGGATATTTACCCTCTGCAGGATTTAGTTTTCTAGATTTTGTCATTCTTCATTACTTTTCTCCTGACAACGAAAAGGGATTTAGACTATTTGTATTTAATAGATTTTATTTTAGGATGCTGGGATATACAATGTTATTTTGTATGCCATCTCCATGGAGGAGGAGAATAATCAGTATACAGTACATTGTGTGAGTAATTTATTGAGAAGGATGCATTATTATTATTATCATTATTATTATTATTATTATTTCTACTGCTGTCATTGTTTTTCTTCTGGTAAACCACAGTAAAGTAGTAGTAAAGTTTGTTTTCTTTTCTCAGGTAGAAGAAAACATACCACAAAGAAATTCTCAGGTCTATTCTTTACTTGTTTTATATTGAAATAATCCAAGACCTGCCTCTCAGATTGCAAAACAGGGATCGTTATTTTTGAAAACAGACATCTGTTTTGTTGCTTTAAATATTTGCAGTCTCGTTGTTAATGGGCAAATACCCTATTGACACTTCACACACAATGAAATCCGCATGAATATTTAATGGCCTTTAATATAAAGGCTCTAAAGACTTGTGTGTGCACCGTACAACAATGCTGTTGTTTGTTCCCCCAGGAGACACCGACATTAAAGCTAACCTCGCTGCTGCTGTTTGTGCGCGCGGCTGTTCATTACCAGCACTCTTGAGGTGCGGAAGGGAAGGATCCAGCACGAGGTAGAGCAAATAAACACCATATCAACACAATATCTCTCCTGAAAAACATAATATTCGAGAAGGGAGAGTGGGTAAAATGAATGCTGGCATATTTTGGAAGTGGAAAACAAATGGCATTTTATTGGTATTGAAGTAACGCATCATCTGATATTGTGCGGCGCGAGTTAACACTGCCTTTCCTCTGTTTATTCAGTCATTTTCTGTTTACGTGCCAAACATAGTTTAGCATAGTCTAAACTTGAATTCGAGACAGGAAATGAAATACTTCCCCCTCTGCCTTGGAATATATTGAATTGTCTCTTCAACCCATCATCAATCGGTATTTTTTGGGGTAAAATATATTAATATAATACAGAAGGCATACATTATTAATAGAATGAATGATTATGATTATCAAATTAATTTTGCTCTGGCTAAGTCATTTTGAGTTTTAAACATTTCAATATCGAAATGTATTAATTTCTCGACTAATTAATCGTAGGCTTATATAGGCTATCCTATATATATATATTCAACCTTGAAAAGTACATAATATGGCTCACGAAGGATATCGTACCGAACTGGCTTCCCTCTCCTGATTTCGCGGTGAATTTGCGAGAAAAACGGGGCGTCTGGGGAAAGCTGTCAAGAGGACGAGTAAGAACCCCGAAGAGACATCACTGTGAGTTACGCGCTGCTCACAACTCTCTCGGAAGTGAGTGATATTCGTTAAAAAAAAATGTTTCTCCTTCTTACTCTCGCGCTCTCAGAATAATTCCTCCAGCCTACAGCGATCACTTTGTGAGCGACTTTTTAAGCGCGCGTCCGATCCTGACGGGAAGCGACAGGGACGGGATCCGTTCACGCCTCTCTTTCTCTCTCTGTTTCACTCACCGGGGGAAAGTGACAGGCTGCCTAATTGGGACTAATCAACTGGCAACTCAGGTTGAGTGGCACTGGAGTGATCTGAAGAGAAATGGCATTGACCCAAAGAACTAGGAACCGCCTTGGGCCGCACTGATACCGCCTGATCTTCCGCCACACGCCGCCTTATAGCATATTCAAATTCAACTACTGTGGCAGCTACTTTCGGATTCTTGGGTCAAGAACAAAAAAAGAGAGAAAAAAACTCAACTAATCAAAAAAGGAGAGAGAGACAGTAAAAAGAGCACTGCTTGACAATTTTCCCAGCGCACATTAAAAAAAGAGCGGTCTTGTTCAGAGGAGTGTGCTACATTATTCCTTTTTATTATTTTACTTACAGCTATTGCTTTGAATTACAGAGGAATCTTTGTTAAGAGTAAGGGGGAGGAATCAAAAATTCATCAGAAGGAGTTGTGGAGAGGGTGAGGAGAATGTATTTTGTGCTGGAACCAACATTTGCAAAAGTTCCAGCTCCTTAAGCAATTATTAGCGGTGATAGTTTGACATGCTCAAGAGTTGTCAACAACTGGCTTTAAACAAAGTACAAAGCAGAAATAAACAGTGCCCTGGGCGAAATTAACTTGGGGACGTGCAGCTCCATGAATTAAACATGCTACCCGTTTCAGCAGCGTGCGGTTATATGAGGAGGGCCCTGTTCTACTGAATGCCATGGTATCAGTGTATCTATATGTAAAGCAGCAGTGGTAGAGACTGCGAGGATGGAGAGAAAGAATGGGGAGAGAGGTGGGGGGGGAACCGACATGTTACTGTATAAATGGGTTGTATCATTTCCAGTGACACCTAATGAACAGCACGGTCCCTCTGGGCCCCATTGTCATTTGGTCTTTTCATTCCATTTGTTTTTCAAGCTCAATTAACTGGTGTTCACCCAGAAATGAATTCCGTTCCCAAAGCCCCCTTTTTTAATCCAGCTAATTAGCCAACTGCTTAAGACATAAAAGAAAAGTTTTATCTCTTTAATCTCCTATTCCCTTCTAGTTCTTGGAAATAAAAAGGAGGACTGTGTCGGAGAGCTTATTTTCTCGGCACAAATCGCAGTCAAAAGCATTCAGCAACATTTTTAATTCCTTTTCCCCTTTCTTTTTATTTTAATAGATTGAACCGCGCGTGGCTTGTTTGAAGTCTGTGTTATTTATTTATTTATTGTTATTATTATTATTATTTTTAGAGAAATGGAAAAAGGAAATTGTGCTATTTGTGACCACGCACACATCTAAACCTGGTAATAAACCTGGTAAACCTCGAACCCCTTCAAGGATGTGTCTTCGGTGATGAGTTCTGTGCTAATCCCAGCGGGTCTGCCACGCGGCGCATTACGGCTGATCAGACCGGCGGCAGGTTAATGCATGCAACGGAGAAATGTGCAGTGTGACAATTCAAGTTCGGTGTGACAACCGATGTGCTCGGAATCAGAAGCCGAACGGCTACAGAGAAAGGAGCAGGCGATGCATGTCTCATCTGCATGAGATATACACAGTGCATGGTAATTCCACATTTTTCATTATTGCATTTTTTCGTTTTTCACATTTTCAGTGTGTGGGTTGTATTGCATCACAGTAGACGTTGTGGATGGCGTCTGCATGAATAATGCAGTATTCGTGTGCGCTGGCGATGCTGTCCCGTTCACATAGCGTCTGTTAAACTTTGGGCTCAGATCGCATGCTCGTGGCCGATTTAGAGGGATGTTAGGAATACAGCAGAGGACGGTAAATCTGGAGCATCTGTAGCAGCGGTGACCCCGTCTTGAAGACGGCAGTCGCAGGCCTGCCGCTTCACCATCGTTGATGTCGCTGTGAAGTATCTGGAGTGGGCCGGATATGGCAGCCCCCCAGAGTTCCTCTTGGTCTCTGCGATCACAGACAGATCACCTCAGTGTGGTCCTCCTCTCCTCCGGGTGCGGCCTCCAGGGCCTGGCTGCTTCTCACCAGCTGAGGCACTCACCGTTGGTTATGATTAAGGCCGTGTGATGGCCTAATCCGGCCCGGGACAGACCCCCTCTGGAGGAGGAACCGCCTCTCGTTTTTTTAATTGCTACTCCCTCAAGCTCACCTCTAACCTGTGAGATCTTTGCGCACCGCTCTCGCTCCTCTCCAGCAAGGTCTTGGAAAATTGGCTCTCGAAGCCGCTACTGTATATGTGAAAAGCATGTATCTGTATATGCCTTTTTTGTGTTTTGTCGTTCTGAACAAATAGCATCCGGTGGTGTGAGCGAGGTCACTTTACATCTGCCTTCGACAACAAAACCTCATCTTTGCCACTTCCACAGAGGTCTTCCTGTTCCTGTTCCTCTCCACTTCTCTTCGAGAAGGCACAGAGCATCTGGTTTGGTGTGCAGAAAGACATGACGATTTTCTCGCCTCCCTCTAAGGTGGTACACAGCTCTCCAGTATGCACCAGGCACAGATCATAAACGTAGAATTGCCATGGAGCGATGAGAAGACCATGCTCGTTTTAACCGACAAGGTACCTTTAATCATTTTAACCAACTGTCCCTGATGTGTTAATATACCATCTGGGTCACAGGGATACATCATTTAACCAAAAAAAGAAAGAATGTTGAGCTAAGCCATATCCACAGTAGCAGTCATGGATTGCAGGCACTTCCCCGCCTTTCACCCACGAATTCGTTTTATTTACAATAAGTAGACATTTTTATAACATTATGAGTTAAACCTTGACTGAAATAAATTTAAATAAAATGAAATGTAAAAAAATTGTAACAGAAAGAAGTAGGCTATATGAGGGTACCCAAAACCCTATGAAAGTGGCACTTTTTGGTGAGATTTCCCCAGAAGTCAGTTAAGCTCAGTGTCCCTTTAGACTCATGCTCTATGCTTTTCATATGTTGACAGGCTGAATAATGTTTGTGGCGAGAATAGCTTATCTCAGCGAATAAACACCCCTCAGTTGTAATGACACTATTCTCTCCCCTTTATAAATGCTCTGGCTTTCTGGTTGTTAGACCTGAATAGCTGTCGGCTGAGGGGAAAGCACCGTGCCCATAACCAGATTATCAATGGCATCTGATTGATCATTACACTTTCATGAACAAGGCCATATAGTATTCAATCACTGAGTCGTCTTTGTTTTTTTTTGTTTTTTTTTGCTGCCTGTCCTAGAAGGAACCCTAAGCCTTGAACCTACAAAGTTATTTGTGTTTCTCTCCCTGTATTATTATTATTGATAATATGAATAATTATACAAATAATGAATCATATCATTGTCTGTATTTATTTGGCAGACAATAGCATCTGCAGGGACTCACTTAAAATAATGCTAATTTCTTGATTTTCTTCCACATTATTTTTGAACAGTTAGTAGAGTTGGATCTTGCTAATACTGCAAGACTTTCTGTTTGTGTCTATTACAATGAGACTGTAGACTTTTTGACAGTGAGCTTGGTTATCGGCAAAAGCACAATTTGAGCATGCCAAAACGGACTGCATATTTAAAAGTGCACCCTCTCTTTGTCTGGCTGAATGATGTGGGTTTAAATGCGTCCTGCCACTGAGCTCTGCGTGCGCGAGCATTCACCTTCCATCGTAACGCCGCATCAATAATCAAATAATCAGCGGCCCATGAGCAAACAGAAAGCGCTGGCCTTAGCATATTTAAAAGCGGCATTTCAGCGCACCCATTAAGTTATCTCTGCGTTATTTATTTCCTTTCCTTGTTATTAACGCCGCAAGCAATATTATTCTAATTATATCAGTCCAATCAGCAGCATTGCGTGTCAGGACTCATTTGCATCAGCGGGAGCTTTGTCTCCTCAAACGGCCGTATTAATTCAACGAGACGCCGCGCGCTGGAATGGACTCCGGAAGCGAAGGTCGCGCTCGGGCGTAATTGCGCTCGTCCCTCTCCGGATGACGAATAGCGCTGGCGTGAGCTTCCCAAGCACAAATGAACATCACACTAATACATTAGTTTGCCCTATAATATCAATATGTGTTTAGTTCTGGGTGGGCCGTGCCTGCCAAGTTAGCTGCCTTTGGTTGAAGGCAAGGCACGTGGATTTGCGCATAATACGTCAATTTCATCGATTGATGTAGGTCTGAGTGTGTAGCTGCGTTTCAGAACCAGTGGTGTTTGGAAGATACAACCCAGACAGTCTGGGAGTGTTTCAGGAGTCATTACAGAAGCTTTGCCACAGACCAAAGGAGTTCAATTAAAAGCTATTATCGTGTAGTACCGGGATTGAGGTGGCAGGTGAGAGTTTTAAGCGAATTGTCACCCCCCAACAGTTTATTCATTTATTTATTTATGTTTTTGTGGCTAGTTTGACCATAATTATAAGGTTATTGATGTCATAATTGTGTTGGAAACAGTAATTATATATGTTATCATCAACCACATAAACCATGCTATTCAAAATACAAAATGCCCAAGATTGTGTAAATAAAGGCAGCCTCAATATTGATATTAGGCACCTCAAAGAATTGCAGTCTTGAGTGTTCACTTTTTCAGGGCGCAGGTAGACTCTGGAGTCCCGCTGCAGATCGTATGAACACCAATAAGCAGCGTAACTTATTGTTGGCTTTATGAATTATTTATTCATTCATTCATCCGTGAACATTTTCAATATCTTTTTTTTAAGATCTTAGAAAAAAAAACACAGCAAAATCCCATCCCTCTAAAATTCACAGGGAAAATATTTTTTTTTCCCAAAGAAAAAAAACAAGAAACGCATCATAGCCCTTTGTTGGCTGTTGACAAGTGTAAAGAGAGAGATATAGAGAGATGGAGAGAGAGGGAGAGAGAGTTTCAGAGCTGATAATAGTGTTTAATTTATCACTTCCTCCGGTGTGTGACCTCTGTGTGTCCCTCTTCCTCCACCTCCTCCACAGCTGCTCCAGTTAATTGTTGGAGCCAAGAGTAAATGAAAATCAACTGGGCTAATAATGAATGGAGGCCATTACTCTCTGCTGTGCGCTCTGCTCAGCTCAGCTCTGCTCGCCAAGCTTCAACGAGAGACATTACACCGACCCCCACCCCGCCTCTGCCCTGACTGCACCCCAACCCGTGGGCATCCCTGCATGTCCACACACCCAGACCTCCTCCTCCTCCCCCATCGATGGCAATGGACGCAGCGTGCTGCAGAGGGCCAAGAAACTGAGCTCGTAACCAGAAGGTTTTAGGTTCGATTCCTCCAAATGGGGTTCTCCTACTGTATCCTTGAGCAAGGCGCTGAACCTAAAATCCATCCAGGAAAATGAAACACGGATGCTGACTATCTCTGCCGACGATTAACGTATAAACTGTGCAAGTTGGCCTGGATACAGGTGACTCAGTAAACACATTTGATTCCGCTACACAGCTGGTGATCTGATTGTGATGTCATGCATACAGTAACAGCGTACATTTCAACGCACTCTTACAATCAGGAGGATGCTGGTTGTACTCTAACATTGCATTCACCCAGGACATGTGTTTTTCCACCCCAAATGTATAATGCAAACTGTCCCCGTAGAGCAGGAATTATGTGCTGTCTGCCAGCAGTCTGGCCGTGTCGTAGACCGTGTCACCCTGAAGTGGGAAGGGGGTAACGAGTCATGTCAGCATACATAAACAGAGAAGCCATCCCTCCCCACCACTCAGAAATGGGCAGGGCCCGTGGAGGGAGGAGAGGCGGGTCACGCCTTGGCGATCTCCAGTGCGCGGCTTGGTCCTCGAGCTCAGTGGCGCTGCGTGGGAACGGCGGGCGAGGTTTATGCCGCCGACCCCACGCGGTGCAACACCCATAATCAGGTGTTGGGGTGGGGCACGGGAGCTCCTCACACGAGTGCCGTCAATCGGCCCCCGGATCTCCGCGGTGACAGGGGGAGGGGGGGGGGGACTTCATTATGACCCATCATCAATCCTTCCTTTTTCAAAGGCATTACATTCATCAGCAAAATTAAAAAAGTGTCATGTCTCCGGTGATTTGTATTCTTCCATCAAAAAACACACACCTTCAGAGTACTTCAATTTGCATATTCTTAGGGTGTAATAATAACTCATTGGTTGACCCAAGTCTATAAAGAGCTGGGGAATATATTAGTCCCCTAACATGATTCTAGTGGAAATATGAAAGGCTAGGGTGGTCAGAATTGATAAAAGCCAGCAGCAGTCTTCTGATGAGGGACTTGGATCGGCAGCAGTTATGCAGGCCCCTGCTTAATAAAGCAGTCAGAGCGTTTGATTGGACTCTAATTGGAGACAGCGATGGTGATTGTGTTCCCCGCAGTAATCTGTTGTGTGGATTCTTCAGCGGAGGTTGAACCCGCAAGTTATCTGTGGATGACCATTTTGGGGGTAGATGGTTTCACACAAGTGGGGATTATGAAAAGCGCCAGACAGGAAAAGAAAGGGTGACATCAGGCTCATTTTCATATTGATGTATGGTGTGAATTAAAACAAGTAAATATTTGTATTAAGATTTTTTATTTATTTATTACTGGTGTGCTTTGGGGGCGTATTGGGTGGTGAGAGGAATTCAATTTTTTTGTCCTAGAACATTTGTCCTGCATTTTTGGGGAAGAAAAATATTCTCTCATAAATTCACAGGTAACAGATTCCAGTAACGACAAGGTAAAAAAAATCCCACAGCTTTAGGAATATGCGTAAATACCTATTTACTCATAAAACAAAAGCAAAACCAACAGCCAGAGCAGTCAAAATCTCATAATTCGCGGGTGCCTGTAATTAATGATATTTTCTAAACTTTGCATCTTCAAACATCCAACAAATCACCCCTCATTCTCAGCCCCTGCCAAAATGCGTCTGGTGTATTTATAGCATCCTGCGCTCCCGTTTAGATTAAATCACAAAGACTTTCCCCTTCCTCTAAAATGGCTCTGCTTCTCCGGAGCGCACTGCAGCAGACATGAAACGAGGAACGCGGTCGGAGAGCAGGAGCGCAACCGCGTTCCTGCCAGCTATTTTTCAGCAACAAAACATTCCTAAAATATCTTTATTTTGTTTTGATTCGTGGTAAAGTGTACATTAATAAAAATAAACATAGACACAGCATAAGATATGAACCCGGAATGCTGTTCTCCCAAAAGATGCAAATCTCTCCTTCTCTCCCTCTCTTTCCCCTCTCTCTCTCTCTCGTTCTCTCTCTCTTTCTATATATATATATATATGTATAATTTTTTGTCTATATTCGAGTCTATCAATATTTCAGTCATATCATATTCAGTTTTGTTTGATGTTTGCGACATGGTCCACGCTTGTTCATTATTCTCTCCCCTATTCTCTCTTCATGTTGCTGACAGTTGATTAGAGGTAGAGGTAAAAAAGAAATGAAAAGGCTCTATGCTAATGTAAACACGAGACATGGAGATGTGTGTCGAATATGCTCAGATGAAAGTGACGACGGGGCTGATAATAAGTGGCAGCGGGCAGCGCCCTGCATGGCATTAGGCCTTGTCGAAGGTGCGACTCGGGCTTGCCCAACATGCCTTCAAGTTACGGAGGCGAGCGCTCTGGCCCTTTGCTGCGCTTTGCATATATGCGCTGCTTACCATCCGGGGGAATGGGGGCCCGAGTGATCTCTGTGACATCGCCGAGTTATTTTGTTTATCATTAAAAGGAACACCTTGTTCCATTATCCATGAGGGACTCCCAGTAATGACTCTAATGGCCCCCCTCAATGGCTTTTCTGGTGGCAAGACCTGACAGCTATCTTTCTATTGCTTTCTGAACTCACTGTTGATGGGGGGGGATTAATGTGGGGGATAGGGAGGGGGGTGTGGTGGGGAAACTCAGGTAATTGCCTCATAGATCTAGTTTTGGAGACCCTGGGCTCCCTGCAGAATGTGGCTTTTTATGTGTAATTAGCCCAAACGCGCCAATGTCTCTTGGCGTGTTCGAGGACGCGGGGACTTCCAGCGTTTGATGAGATCAGCGGGGCCTGACAAGAGGCATGGCGCGATCACAGCAGGGACGCGCGGCGAAGACGCCGGGCCCCGACTCGTCTGCCCGCCGTTATTCTGCCGCGACACGTGCGAGGGAGAGCGAGAGGCCCTTTTGACGGAATGCCTTCCTTGTTGTTATGTTTGATATTTGGATGATTAAAAAAAGGCATCTCTGTAGAATAAATCAGCTCGAAGGTCCGTGAGCTAAAATCAAATAGCAAAGAGAAGCACGGGTCTGAGGAGTGGATTCGGTCTGGCCCTGTGATGTTTTCAGTGGAGCTACGAATAGCCAAGGGCAAGCAGTAATTCATGCTCTCTTATGCTGTTTTAAATATTTTTTTCCTTCTATTTTAACGATGCACTTCCTGTCCTAAAGTAGAGTTATCCACAGTGCACTCTACAGCCAGTAAGAGTCCTTTGAAATATGATGTAAGTATATATTTAGTTTTGTTGTTTACAGTCATGTAGGCCTAGCCAGACACAATAATGAACTACCTTATATGGCAATAATAATAATAATAATAATAAGAAGAAGAATCGTTTTTTAAAATGTTGAAGCATTAATGACATTATGTCAGTACAAAGAAATGTGAATTCATAAATGTCTAGATGAAATATTTACTTACAGAGTACTGTAATCCATATTTTGTATTCATTAGGCTAGTGTGGTTGTGTCACACGTCTTTGACATTTGATTACATGGACAACATAGAAGAACTCACATGAAAATCAAACTGATGTACAGTAAGTAGGACATCGGGTTCAATTTAATGGGACTCGTACACTTATCAAGGAAATAATCCCATGATAACAATTCAAAACGGCAGAAAGATGAAAGTTAACATGCCTGGTGTCTGAAGTGATATCAGTCAGCAAAGAAAATGGTGCCTCTTGCCCTCTCTACTGTAATACATTTGGTTTACCAGACAACCGATATTCCAGGTAGCTATTTTTTAGGAGGGTGGGGGTGTTGTGTGGAGGGAGCAAGATCAGGCTGAACCCAAACAAAGGGAAACAGCGCTCTTTACAAAGACGGGGTACTTTCGGATTGCGGTTCATTTGCAGCAAAAACCTCACAGCGATCAGCCGATTCCTTGTTTCTCCCTCCGCAGCAACCCCAGAGCTTCGAAAGAAAAGATTAAATATTTATGCTAATTGTAGAGAAACTTCCCACTAAAAAAGACAATCAAATGAAGGGGGACCTGTCAACGGGGCTGTCATCGTTGGGAGCGGAACTGTTGAGGAGCAGATATTAAAGACTCCTTTCTGGTATCTCCTGTCCTGTATGGGGCTCACGGAGGTCTGCTCCCCTTTAAAAATGTTCATAATGAAGGCACGGCATCAGGAGCGTGTCAACCCGGATTACGGGCGAGCCTGTCTCCTCCCTGACTCGGCCCCTCGGGCTGTATCTAAATGCACCTGATTCTCTGCTCTCCCACAGAAAACCGAGCCCAACTTGAAAGCGCAGCGCGGGCTGGTAAAGTTTGCATATTCCCGAGAACAAGAGCACACAATGCAGAAGAAAAGGAACGTCGGGATTAAACAAGGGGGAACATTGTAGGCGGGCATAAATACAATTTTAAAAATGCCAGGTCTTGCCTTCGTGGCTCAGAGCCTAATTTGCATTGCTTTATAAGAGAAAGAACGCACGAGAGAGAGAGAGAGAGAGAGAGAGAGAGAGAGAGAGAGAGAGAGAGAGAGAGAGAGAGAGAGAGAGAGCAAGAAAGAATGCAAGGGAGAAATACAGTAGAAAGGGAATGCCATGATAAGTGATTGATATCACATTCCAAAACTGAAGAATGCACGGACGACATAGAGCAATTGTTTTATGATCTTTCAGGTATCCAGAAAGATCCATCCAGTGATGTCGCGCACGTAGTTATAAAACAGATGTAATATTTGCGTAAAATACATGGGGACTGTAGAATTCAGCCATTTTGTAGCTTTTGACTTTGAATATCAGGCTGAAATTCAATTTAAATGCAGCGTACTTTCTGCTTAGCTTTGAGTTATGAATCTGTGCTGTTTTTTCAGGTCATTTTTCATAAATGTAGTCAGATGTTGAATGCATGATTGCTGTGTAAGTACTGAAAAAGTGACAGCTGCTTAAATTAATGACCCAAAGGACAAACTGTGTTTATTGAATCTGGGTTGCAGATTTTAAAAAAAAGTTTTTAATGACTTACACAACTGTAAGCACACAAATACATCCACGAAATAAAAAAAAAAAAAATATGAACATTTACAAGATTATCATTTTTTTATAAATGACATTGTCGATGGATTATGTCCTGCGACATATCAGAAAGGCCAGTAAAAGATCACAATATTATTTTGGAAATTAAACATTCGACACAGTTCATTAAATGTTCCCTTCGGATGTGATTTCCTTTTATAGTTGCTTGTATTGAATAAAAAGGCGATATCAATATTAATTTAATCCACCGTTAAATAATTGGACTAAGCAGAATAGCCATTGTTAGCAATATAATGAATCTGTTCTTCTGGTGCATGTGTAGTTGATTACTGTAGTTAAGGTTGATTTTGCTTTGGTGAGTTATAACTCCCTGCAGTTAAAGATAAATACAAACAGAATATATGTAAGGTGCGAGTCAGACGAGCTGAGAGCTTTGGCTATTTGCAGAAGAGCACTGAATATAGAGTGTGTGTTTTAGTTGGAGTGTTTAGCTCTTTATTTATATGGCTCCTGTGATTAATGGGCCCATTTTGTAAGTAGCAGCATTCATAATGCTGACAGGTAAACCTTTTATTCTCCGCAGGCCTCTTTAGGACGAAGAAAAGAAAAGTAAACGTTGCTCTCAATGGCAGGGGCTGTAGGCATGTTTGTGCAGTCGAAGAGAGACTGAGAATGAACACTGTTTCCCAGAACCCAGGGTGCCTCTCCCCACACTGCCTTCAATGTGCCTTCTGTGTGGACATCGCTTAAAAATCGATGGATTTGTTTGCATTGTTTGCATGCCATAACGCCATGCTCAGTAGGTAGAGTGCGGCGTTAACAACGCTTAGGTTGTGGGTTCGATTCCCATTGGGACCACATATACTGAAAAATGTATGCCTTCACTTCTGTAAGTCGCTTTGGATAAAAGCATCTGCTAAATGGCATATGTTATTTTTGGCCAATTTGGAATGCCCAAGTGGAACTGTAGGCCCACCGCATTGCTGCCACCTCCACCATCAATGCAGTACGGTGCTCATAAATGCGTGCAGTCAGCTGACAGCTTCTTTTTCGCGCGGCGGTTTTCTTTCTCGCTGCGGTCTAGCTGTCTCAGCTGTCTTGCCTGAGACCTGGGCAGCCGGCACAGGCGAATTGCAGGTGTTCAGTTGACCAGAGGAGTCGCTATTGAGCATTGAGGTGGGGCATACCATGTAGACAGACACTCTCCCAGGGTGACATCATGTCCAATTACGCATCGCCCCGCAGCACTCCCGGCTGGTGTGGGCCTCATTTTCATAAGGGGTTTATGCACTGAGATAACACTGGATGGAGGATTTAGGACTGTTAGTTGCTCAATACGTAGCATGTGGTATGTGGCATTAACATGACACCCCTACCATTGTTATCAGTAAATATGGAAATGACCTCCTAATATAGCCAGTCACGAACATTTCCCATCCCATAATTCATCCGCTGTAATTCAAATCACTGATGGACAGGCCCATACCCTTGTACCCTCTGTTGATTCTTCACACAGTTTAATGGCTCACGCACACATTTAATCTGTTATGTCACTTTATTTTATTTGATTCTGAAAGTGTGTGGTGTACAGTATCAATGCCACAACAAGTGATTTATCCGGATCGGTAAAATAAGGTGGTGGTTTATTTAGTCTCACTTAAAAATCCCTTTTGAAGTGGATGGTATGATTGCCAGCCAAAAGCCAGGGGTGCTTTTTTTGATTTATTAAAAAAAGTAGCTCCATTTGATTAGGGCTTTTGCACAGCTGGGTATCAAGTGTCCTGGTTTGCCCTTTTGGTTGTGCTCTTTGGTCCCGACCGGCCTCTGTAGAAGTTTCTGGAAGGAGCACGGTTGCTAACCCCCTCCCCGAACCCTCCAACCCCTTCCCAGAAGCACCAACTTCTGAGAGCAAAGTTTGGCTCTCTCCGATCGCCACTGGAGATCCGCTGTAGCCTATCTGTCTCTGGGCGTTGCTTTGATCAAAGTCGCACCACAAGACGTATCCTTGAGGGAAAATTCCTTGCTGGTTCTCTATGGCTAATTATAATTACAGCCTTTTTAATTGTGCGCTTTAGAGAGGACGAGGACGTAAGGGCTGGTTAAGGGGGTGATTTTCTTCCTGACTATGGTAAAACAAAAAACTACCAGGTCTGAGAATAAACCTGTAGGGGTTTTTCATTTTTTAAATTGTATTTTGTCGTCGCTTCTCTGAAGCGCATCCACCCACTGTTCCCTCACAGATTTCTCACAAAATCAAGGATTTGTGGCGTTGGGTAGATCTTTTCTTTTTCGCAGAGTGCTGTAGTGACAAAACCCACATTGTAATCCGGTGACACGTTCTGTGTGTTGAAAACCCGCGATGTGCAAACATGGAACGTGAAAGGGTTTAACTTCCCCAGGAATGTCACTGCGGTCCTGCGTAAGCAGCAATTCCACTGCAGGTGATGTTTGCTGACTGCAACAGTCTCTGGCAGAGGTCTTGCGCCAGATCTTGAAGGGGAGGTTTTCCTCTACGGCTCCCTGTCTCTGGCAACACAGCCGAGAGAAGGAG